>APFE030543912.1:121033-138297 GCA_000404065.3 Pinus taeda
CTACAGATTGTTTCTTACTCATCCAACTGACTGCTCCTCCAAATAGGTTAAACACATACCCACTTGTAGATCTTCTATTATCCAGATCTCCAGCCCAGTCTGCATCAACAAAGCCACGGATATCCAACACTTTGTCCAATCCTAGTCTTCCTTGGTAGCACAAACCATAATCACTAGTGCCACGCAAATACCTGAAAACCCGCTTCATTGTTGTCCAGTGCTCCTTCGCTAGTTTTGACATAAACGTGCTCATTCCATGTGGTTGTTTTCTATTTGTTTATGGCGGAACTGTTCCTATGTCTCTGAATATAATCTTTACTTACTCTGTTCTATTTTTCTTAAGTATTCATCCCTCGAACTTCTCAGGGTTCTTGTTGTCTGAAAACCTTGTTACAGTACAGGGAAAATGTTATTTATTTGTCATTAGTTAAAGCACTGGAATTAATGTCGATGCCGCTGTCGCATAATATTATTTTTTTTAATTATGAAGGTATTTTAGCAGTTTCGCAATTCCAACGTTGGTTTATATTGTGTCACAACTGGCGGTTTCTACCCGGTTGACTCCTAATTTCTTATCGTGTTGTAAATGCAAATTTAAGGGCTCAAGATTACCCTTCCCCTTATAGACTTCTTGATAACTTTGTATAATAGTTTGCGTTCATATTTCTGTTGTTTGTTACTTCTGGTAAGTGACACCATGTATATCCCGATTTCGGATAGTTCCACAGCCTATGGTTTTATGGCTATCTATTTTTTTTGGACATTAGAATTTACCGAACCTCGAGATAACCCTTCTAATTACAGTTAGAAGTGTCTATCTTTATTGTTTTATTGAAAACATACATACCGCACAATAGTGCTTGGTTCCTAAAATTCGATACACAGAGAACCGTAAAGGAGTCAAACCCTCCTTAATAATCATCTACTATTCACCACTATAATTTTTCTTTTGGGCAATTAACAATATGGAATAGATGATAATTAACGAGACAAATTTCACTAGAAGCTTTTACTTACCTAGACCACCCGAGTTGTAGCTGCTCCACAGAAATTCACCTGAAATCTTTGCTTTTTCTTGACCACCCAACCATGAGATTCGTCGTCAAGACCAGAATCTGCCCCCTAGCTCTCTTGTAGGCCCACAACCCTCAATAAGATGCATGCACCTCGTGGTTGGCTATCTGGTCCTCACCAGACTTAGCTAGTTTTTTTCTTTTTCTCTGTCTATCCCTACAATGCAAATTTTTGCCTCCCTTACCCCTTTTCTCTGGAAGCGTTTCCAGTTACGAAATTTAGCTTGATTGCAGTTTCAACAATTGTGTTTTCCCCAACTTCCCTCTCAGAATTTTCCATCATTTCAAGAAGTATTTCTTACCCAAATATATTTTAGAGCACATAATAATAATTAAAAATATTATTCAATTTTAAAAAACAGTTAACAATGTCATACTTAGTTCTGTCTTTTACTACAGTGAAAATCAAATATTTACATTCTCCGGGGACATCACAATGGAAATCCCTAAAAGGGTTGAATTCGGTTAGCATCCTAAGTTGTGAGGGAGCGAGTAGATTGGCTCAGGCACTTCTATTTTGCATACTCGTCGAAACCACCTTGGACTGCTTTTTTGGTAAATAATAATGGACTGTTTATTTAGGCCGAGGAATTGTCAGGTCAAAAGCGGTTAGAATTTTGGAAGTGAAAATAAATTCAGCACTGCTAAAAAATTTTAGTTATTTAAAATTGTGAAATTTTACAGTTATTTTTTAGTAATTTAAAATTGTGCAATTTTACAGTAAAAAATAACAGAAATGCAGAATTTATGTCAAGTGCATGTAGGGACTCTCCATTCACATACTCTCGAAACCAGGTCAAAAGTTTGTTTGTTCTTTTTGTTTTTAAATAATGATGGTGACATCAAAGTGTAAGAGGCCAATCAATAGGGTCTGCCTTGAGTTGACGGGCATCCCTAGAAAAACCCTCGAAGTGGTTAGCATCCCTAAGTTGTACGAGAGTCAGGCCCCTTTATTCCACTTACTCGTATCAAAATTTTCCCAGGCTTCATACAATTTTAGCATACCCATCCAACTGCCATAGATTTCCTGCAACGTACCATTAGTGAATGTGAGATCTTTTTCTATTAAATATTTCAGAATAATGAAGCTAGATCCCACTACAGCACATTGATATTATGTAAACTGTAATTCTATGTGTATATATATATATGCCTGCGCATTCTCCTATCGAAAACAAAAACGAGGTGCATTGGTATAAAGTCCTCATCTAGAATTGTCAATTGATCTTCATTATTCTGAAGATATCCTCATCGTATACATTAAGTCAAAGACAGGCATTGAAACACGTGTACTTGCTGCTCCCGACCTTACAACTTAATCGCTAATCTGAATGTTTGCTGCTTGTTAATGCCAATTCCGCAAAAGAGTGAGTTTACGGTAGGAATTCCCCATGGCATAAGACCAAGAACGTGAACGAGACAAGTTAAATCAAGTAGGTGGAACATGTCATAGAGTAATTTGGCCAGGACAGACAATTGAACCTCTCATAGCTCCACTATATGGTAGGCAACGTTAGAAACAGATGTATCATTTTCTTCGGTAATGCGAAATATCCCTTATGGGAATTGACCATATTCTTGCGTACAATTCTTTGTTTTTTGAAATGTGCGGAGGTGCAGGCATAAAAAGGGGTTGGGGCCTCGTCACTCATTGTGCATTGTGCCCAAATTGAGTTGTGCGGAAGTGTGGAGTGCACACATGGTTGAAATTTTAGGAAAGAAGAAAATATCGTCAAATAGTTAACATTTGAAATCACTTAAAAGCATTACCTTTTCCCTTTTCAGAAAATGGCCTTACGTGAATTATATATCTCCAAGTTCAGCAACTGTGGAAAGCATATTAATCTAATGCAATTGGATTAGTGAAATACGGTGTATATGGGCACATAACCATTGTAATCAACGTGATTGATGAAGTTCGTTACCAAAGACTGTAATATCTCTTCACCAGATGTGGAAAGCATATTAATCTAATGCAATAGCATTAGTGAAATACAATGTATATGGCACATGACCATTGTAATCGACGTGATTGGTGAAGTTCGTTACCAAAGACTGTAGTATCTCTTCGTGGATGTAATGAAGAACATTTGTCAATTGGCATAGCAGGAAAAGGCTATGGAAAGAAGTGGATATGGATATGTTAGGTAAATAAAAAATTGAATAAATAGATAAGCACAAAGGGCTAAAGATACTTGGGAATGAAACACCTAAAAACTAGATTTTTGCTAAAACAGAAGAATATAATTTTATAGGTAAATGAGAGTGGATAATTTTTTCATGTTAAGAATTTTAGATAAAATTTTAGATAAGCTTAATGGATGGGAGAGAAAGACCCATTAAGTTTTTTAACCAGGAAAGAGGCTAAGCTTAAAAAAACCTAAAAGCACTGCAGGAAAAAAAAACAGGCTTTTATGAAAAAGCATAAACAAATAGGAAAAAAAATCCACAAACACAAGACGCAAAGAAACCTTCTCAGGAAGGAAAAGTATTAAATACCTATGGAATAGATCAATAAAGGTTGTTGATGTTCGGGATAGTTATGAAATTCTCAAGTCGGGGGGTGAATTGGAGGAAGGAGCTTTTGGTCGGGTGGAAAACCGGTGTGAGAATTCCAAGTACTTCTAGTGATGATTTGATCAGAATTAATTGTTATCTTCACACAAAAAAGGAATTATATGTGGTGGTGCGCTTAATATTATCCACTTAACTGCATTGAAGGTAGGAATTTCTTGTAAAGATGGATTATGCAAGTTAGGAATAGTCTTTATTGTTTACTAAATGTTATGAATGGTAGTGTGAAAAAAAAAAAATTAATAGTTATCCATTCTAGACTTTTATTTGCATATACAAGTATTTTTATTTACAAGTTGATAAATCATAAAGAAAGGATTCGGTTATCCATGAACTTTGATTCTTTTTTACAGAAAAGGAACCGAACGAGTATGGAAGGGAAGGGATTAGCCCTCGAGTCAATATTTTATTCATTTGTGATTAATTTATTGGTAAAGGACAGGTATTAAGACATTAATAGTGCGAAAAGACTAGGTGGGTAGTTACCTAGGAGGTTGAGTTTATAACTGTATCGTAAAACAATTAATCGGAAGAAAGAAAAACTATATTGTCTCGACGCTCACGAGTGGAGTGGAATTTATCTAAGATAATCTACTGTGGTAGGGTAAGATACCACCGAGTGATAATTGTTTGATAAGGAAACTGATTTGTGAGGTCTAAGGCGAATTGAGTGAGGATAACCTACAGCCGAGGGTAACAACGTGACTGTAGTTAAAACTGAAGATCGAATCTAGGACTTCCATACCAAGAAATTTGTGAGAAAATTTATGCATAAGGAAAGAGAACAAGCTGTAGCCACATATCAAATTATGTTGGAACTATTACACACTTACATGCGGGCTCTTAGTTAGAGCATGCGACTACTACACATTTACATGTGAACTCTTAGTTAGAGCATGGGACTGCATGCAAGATTCCTTTTGCATGATTTACTCTTTGATTTGCTCATTCTTTAACTCTGCAACTAGCTAGTTATCTCCAGAACTTGTTGTAGGTGTTGAGTCTTCTTATTGATCACCACTATGGTGGATTACCTTGGGATCTTCACCCAATAATGTTATATCATGAGTATTGTAACATATTTTCTAATGAATCATTCTTTTCTTCTTTCGATTTTATTTTAGTGTTTTTGCTCTGCAAAGCTGTGTGTTCAACCTTTACTAGCTAGATTCATTTGTCCAGGGTTTCTAACACATTTACATGATATCAGAGCCCACAGATTGCTAGATAAAAGGCCAACCAGTACTGTATTTTGCAGGTATTATAACTTGGAGATCAAATATTGATAGAAAAATGGAGTTTACCAAAGCATCAACCCTAACAGCATACAAATATCATGAATCGAAGGACCAAATGGCTCGATACCTTCATCATAAAGGGTTGTACAAGATTACCATTGCTCCAGAAGTGGAACCCACTTCATCCAAAGAGAAGTCCAAGTACCTCAACCGTACGGATGAGGCCCATGGATCCATATGCATGTGCATCTCTCCAGAGTTGCAGTTTCATCTATCTGCTTGCAATACTCCCAATGAGATTTGGAAAAAGGTTCAAGATCTCTACGAGAAACAAGATGAGATGAAAGGACATCTGCTCAAAGTGGAGCTGGTGTCATTGGATCCATGGAACTATGACAGAATTCAAGACTTCTTCACCAAATATAATGATCTATTACTGCAACTCAAGGGTTGTGGAATTGACAAATCCAAGGAGGAGAGTCGCCAAGTTCTCTCTATTATGTCAAAGCTCGGACCAGAATACTCCATCTTTGTAACTACATTTCATTCAGTAAGGCTTGCAACAGGTAAATCTTACACTATGCCTTCTCTCAAAGAATTTATGGAGTCCTTTACTTTTGAGCAAGATAAACTCATTGGCATGGGGAGAATCAAACCTCCAAAAGCACATGCACTTGCTGTGCATGATGGCAGCCACAATAAAAATCACAGATCTAGTTCAAATCAGAAAAATCAGCAACAAAAAGACAAGGGAAAAGTGCATTCCCATCCAAAGAAGGAAGGGTACACCAAGCCCTTCAATAACTCCTCTGGCTCGAGAAATGAGAAAGAGAAGAAAGGAAACAGATGCACCTACTGTCAAAGAGGATTCCATCTAGAATCCTCTTGCATGAAGAAACAAATTGACCAAATGGCAGAAATCCTTCAGAAGGATAATCTTGGGGACCACATCCCTCAGGGCACCGAGAAGAAAATTGAGGATCTGCCACATGGGAAAGATAACAATTTTCATGCTTTAGTTGCAATTAATTCTTCTCCTGATGCATGGATTA
This sequence comes from Pinus taeda, assembly GCA_000404065.3. Lineage (NCBI taxonomy): Eukaryota > Viridiplantae > Streptophyta > Pinopsida > Pinales > Pinaceae > Pinus > Pinus taeda. Next base: position 126,971 of record APFE030543912.1, read on the forward strand.
TAGATTCTGGTGCATCACATCATATGGCTGCTACAAAGGAAGTCTATTCCTCTTTGGATGCATGCAAAGGACCTCCCATCCTCATGGGAGATGACTCACCTATTGAGGTCATCGGAAAAGGTAGAGTGGAACATTTACATGGAAGCTTTAAAGATGTGCTTCATGTTCCAAAACATTCGGTAAACCTACTTTCAGTTGATCAGATCACTCATTCCGGCACTAGAAAGAGAGTGGAATTAACTCCGGATACAGTGAACATATATGATCTACATAGCAGCTCCAAAATTGCAACTAGTGAGGTAAACAATGGAGCTAGACTGTATACATTTTCTGAATTTATTGAATATGAATCCTCCTTATTGATTACACATGCTGATGATAGTAGTAGGCTTTGGCACGAGAGGTTTGGTCACTTAAATTACAGGTGTATGCAGCAGCTAAGCAAGAATGAGATGGTGGAAGGCTTGCCAAATATCAGTTTCTCCAAAGGAGTTTGTGAAGGGTGTGTCCTTGGCAAACATCCCAGAGAAAAGTTTGATACCGGCAAGACTCATAGAGCATCCTCTCTTCTAGATCTGATCCATAGTGATCTAATGGGGCCTTTTCCTCATCCTTCCGTCAACAAAGAAAGGTATGTGCTTACATTTATTGATGATTTCTCACAGTATACTTGGGTGTATCTTCTCAGGGCCAAATTTGAAGTTTTTGCACACTTTGAAGAGTTCAAAGCACTAGTTGAGACAGTGTTAGAGAGAAAGATCAAAGCCCTCCGTACAGACAATGCGGGGCAATATGTTAACAAAGCACTTCAGAACCTTTGCATTCAGTTTGGCATACAGTTGCAGTACACAGTTCCATACACTCCGCAGCAGAACGGAGTTTTTGAGAGAAAGAATTGATCTTTCAAAGAGATGGCTTCCTGCATGTTGCATACTAAGTCACTACCTCGTAATCTATGGGCCGAAGCACTTCAGTGTGCTAACTACATCCAGAACAGATCTCCTCATAGGTCTGTAAAGGATCAAACCCCCTTTGAGGCTTGGAGTGGAACTAAACCAGGGGTTACCCACTACCGTGTTTTCAGCTCCAGAGCATGGGCCAGGATCCCTCTAAAAAGAGGAAAGCTCTTGATCCACAGAGCATTGATTGCATCTTTGTTGGATACCCTAATCATGTGAAGGGATACCGACTCCTGATTCCCTCTACTGATAAGCTCATCATTAAGTGAAGTGTCAAATTTGAGGAAAGTCTCTCGCATGCACTTTAATCGCCGCATGTAGACACCTTTTATCTACCTCATGTCTGAGATGATGACTCAGTGCACTCAGATCCAGATACAGAGTATGCAGATGCCGAGGTAGAGCATGCAGATGTAGAGACAGAGTCTTCAGATACAAATCTAGTGCATGCAAATGATGATCCACATCAAAGTCCAGATCGGGCTTCCAACAGTGAATCATATTCCCCTGTCATAAATCAGAGAATAAGGAGCTTATGTGAGAATAAGGAGCTTATGTGAGATATTTTTTCTCCATATCTCTTCTACTGTTTTCTTGCAAGAAGAAATCAAAATAAATTAAATGCAACAATAAAATCAAAATGTCATTTATGGCATTAAAATAAATCTAATCAAATGCAATTAATTAAATAATAAAAAATAAGCTTTCTATTGATGCCTAGGATGATTTGATTGGCCAAGGATATCATTGACGAATGGATCTTCATTGAGAAGAGGCTTCGACAAATGAAAATGCAGAAAATAAACCTCAGAAAATTGATTTTGTTTTAGAAATTCCGAACTTGATCTTCTGCTTGAGCTTTTACCCAATTAATGACCAAATCTGTTAGTGAAACCTCCTAAGAAATGTTCTCCTTGGTTTTATCTTTCCAATGAGCCGTCTCAGGCCTCATTTAGCCAAGTAAAAATCAATCTATGGGCTTCGAAAGTTGATAAGTCAAATCTGGCACAATTCTGGAATTTTTGTTGCTGGGGTTAAAAAAATCAGAATTTTAATTAAAAATTTAATCCTAAATTAGAATTCTAATTATCTAATAATTAATTCTAATTTAATTGTTAATTAGAACTAAGCTAATTAATTAATAAATGCGATAATTAATCTTAATATAATTAACTATATAAACTAATAATACTAATCAAATAATATAAATTTTATTTATTTTAATTATTAAATTTATATATTATTAATTAAAATTATTATTTAAATATTAAATAAAACGAAAAAAATAAATAATTAACCATCCTTACTTCTATTTACTTTAATTCATACCTTTTAATCATCATATGAGAGTTTAAAAACTTGAAAAACAAAATGAGCTATGAGCATTTTGTAAATCGCTTGAAGCCCTATCGCAATCGCAATCGGGAGGTAGGTCTTCGGTTTTCTTAAATGTTGCGTGAGAAACATTGATCCATCTCCCGATCCGACTATATAATAATTAATATTTTATACTAAATTTAATTTAAACTTAATTAATTAAATTAATTTAAAATTTAGTAATAAAATCTTATTTGGGTTTTATTTTTTATGAATTTCAGTTTCTAAACTACAACCACTCTGAAAATAAAAATAAAAATAAATGACAGTCACTTCGGTATTCTAAGTTTTGGAGATTAATAATTAATTTGAAAATTGGAGTAAATTTCTAAAATCCTGATGCTTCATGATTTGGCTGTATAAGTAAAAAAAAATGAAAAATGTTAGTAAGAACTAACTAGGGGTTAATATTTAACATAAATGCATTATTGGATTAATTTATTTACATAAAAGGGATATTTTACATTTTGCGCAATTTAACCCAGGCTAGATAAATGATCAGACTTCAAGGCGTGTCATTTACAAATCAGTTGTCCAAATGAGGCTAAACAAGTATCAATGGGAAGCTTATAAAAAATTGATTTTAACAAAACAATCGAAACAAGAATCTAAAGAAAATGAAAAATTGACAAAAGCGTAAGATAATCAACTTAATAAAAACCTTAAAAGGTGTTTAGCCAAAAAATTTATGGAAATGGTCCCCATTATTTGAGGTGAACAAGTCCAAAATTGGGGGGTTGTGTTTTACCTCAACAATGGTGAATTATGTTTGAAATTTTTCACTAGGTTCATTAGTATGAATAAAAACAAGAATCATCTAATTGTAATTTTTCTCAAAATTTCTCATAAATTAAAATATTTCAAAATTCTGCATCAGTCCTTAATTAGTTGTAGAAATAAAGTAGGGGTCACTTTACAGCTTAGCTTTTAAAATATACTCATTTGTCACAGGTAGAGCCACTGCTGCTAGCAAACATCTATAGTCTCGACAGGGTTACCTTTTAACCATTTAATCATGTATTGTCCCATCCATTTAAAGATATAACTTTTGAGAGATAATTCAAAAAGATATACTTTCACGTATTTTCTTTATTGTAATTTTTATCATTGTTATTTCATTTTCTAAAGATAAAAAGCCTTTGTCCTAGTTTGGTGGCCAGCTATTGACAATGTCATTCACTGGTTGTAATTGAACTGAACAAACTGGCTCGTGATGAGACCCCCTGTCTTATGATTATAAACCATTACCCTGTTTTGGTATGCAATATTGGTAATGTCAATTTAATTAGTTCCCTATGATCATGGTAAGTAGGCTCATGATGAGATCTCTTATCTTTTATATCAAACATATTTTAAAATTACACTCTGAAAAATCATAAACCTAATGGATGAGGTGTATGAATTTCTCCTTATGAGTATATGGATGACAATTTCAGAGTTAAAGGTGCTTTGCTGTAAAGTGTCTTTACTTAATTAAAAATAACTTTTCTTGACTGATAATAGAACTTTGAAGAATCTTAATAAAATTTTGAAATCTCAAAATAATTACAATTTGGATGAAAAAGAATTTCTCTGATTTTATGATACTTTGCCAACTTCTTTTGGTTTATAAAATCTTCCTTAATTATGTCTACCTTTATAATTAAAAAGACAAATTTTATTGTAAGATATTTAAGAAAAAACTAATAGGTGACTATTAACAATTTTTCCCTATGTATGTTGACCATAGTTATGTAACAAGAAGGCCTTCCATATGAATCATGACAAAGTCATCAAAAGGGAAAATGAAAACCAAAGGAAAATAATTCTTAAGCCAAAGTCAGAAAAAAAATCAACAAACAAAAATAATAAAAAAAAGAAATTTAAAAGTGGAAGGAAAATCCAAGTTTTGAAAGATAAACCCAAACAAGAATGCTTATACCGATGTTTCAACAAAATGAAGTAAAGGAAAATAATTGTGTAATCATTCCTTCTTATGTCGAGATTCAGAAAAATTATACCTTGTAGGGTTGTAAGTGCTTTAGGTTTTTAGATAGCAGTGATGATAAAATTCAGCCACAATGAAAAATTTATGTTTGATGTTAATCTCCTTGTTTCAAAGCATCATCTTAATCATTTTCTAATAAAAAGAATGCTCAAAGAAACAAACTAAAGGTTCAGAAACTTCCTGGTGTAGTTGTTTCAAGGAGGATTATCGCTGCTTCTTGAAATAAAGCTAGGAGAAGAGTATAGAACTTCGAAAATATGATCTGGAAAAGGATTGAAAGCTTTTATGAAGAGCTGCAAAACAAATTTTTATATCAACATAATTTAAAGACAAAAATGAAACTAAAGTAACAAAATGGAAATTAATGAAAGTGGGTATATGAATCTTACCAATGGATAATTACTTTTGATCTTACCTGAAAGGTATCAGTTTCTCCAAACTAGTTGACTTCTTATTTTAATTAATATTAAAAACATGAAGAAGTCGAACTAACCAAAATCCTATAACCCAAAATCATTACTTATTTTATTTAAGAAAAATCAAGTAGAAAAATGTAAAAGGGAATGCTTTGTGTTAAAGGGAATCGAAATTAAAACAAATGCATCAGAAATGAGAATGAGAATTTGCAGTGATGAATGTTTCTCAAAATATTATAAGTTTCATATAAACTCCATGATTTCTATAAATTGTCCAAAATTAAGACCAAATTCAAGATAATGAAATTTAAATATGAAGATAGAAAAGTCTTGAATTTCTTATTAAATTATGGAATTATATATTTAAAACTGAAATGTATGAGAAATCGAAATGATTTGAATATGATGCAAATTTGTCATCAATCACTTTCTTACCATAGTGGTTACCCAAGATTGCTTTAAATTAACACAACGCTTTATCAGACGATTCACATTGCATGTAGAGGCATGTGTTGGAGTTTATCGCATCAGAGGTTGCAATAACAAATTGTCGATATGAGATCATGCGAAAAGAATATGTGTGACGAGATGGAGTGATCACACCATTGAATAAATGTTATATTGAGGATCGGGGAATAGCCACATTGTGATTTGCACATCACACATCTCACATCGTAGATTCGAAATAATGATATGACCATGCATAAAAATGCAATGAAGAGATTGTGATATCGGCATATTGGAATATTGAAAAAAAGTCATGCCAATATCATTCTTGTGATAGCGGTGATGCGAAGGATGACATGGTTCTTGGTGATCAGAAAACTTTAAGTATAGGATGTAATACAATATGATTTTTGTGACGTTGATATGTGATGAATGACAGGGCTCTTAGGTGGGAGCAGCTTTGGACCTCAAAAGAAATTGGCGATTGGCAAAATTTAGTACTCGATGTAACATTCTTGATATGCCGATATGCGATGAAAAATGGACCTGATGGATTTATTATGAGAATTTAATATCATATCGGATCCGAGACATCAGTACTTTTAAAATTATGCCTCTATCATTATTGCGATTAAATGGATGCGATATTTCTTATGAACTTGATTTAAATTTCATATCGGGTCTAGAATTATGTGTACATCACAATATTGGTAAGTCGATTATTAGAAATCGGTGATTCAAGATAACTGAAAATATATTCAATTGAAAAACTATGATATGTGAAATGCGATATGTCATTTTATGAGAAACTAAATGAGGTAACACATCGGAGGTCTTGCATCAACAATTTTTTATCGGTAAACACTAAGAGTCATTTCCAATGGGATATTATGAATATATATCCACTGTAGTATCAGCAATATGAAAATCAAGTTGAAACGTTTCAGACATGAATCCTACGATACTTTTTTAAATTTCAATTGGATTTTCTAATGAATGAAAGCAAAGTTAAAGAATACTGGAATTCTAATGAATCATAAATAAAATTTCCTTAAACCTGTTGCAAATTTGAAATGGGATTGCTGCTTACTTCAAGTTTTGAAAACAAATGAAAACCTGCAAATAAAATAGAACAAGAATAAAAAATAGACTAAGGAAAAGAGAAACCAATTATAGATGAAAATGAACTTGTAAATGTGTACCCGGAAGGAAATTGTCTGTAGATTTTACCTCATGAATCTTCAAATTCTTCCTTCAATTTATCAAAATTATGAATTTGTTCAAAATCATCTTATTATTTATTCTAAATTAGAGTTGGCAATCAAGCTGAATAAAATATGTTTATTCATGTTCAGGGAATTTGAAATTCATAAAATTCACCAGAAATACATATGAAAATATGCTTCTCTTTTGAATTGAAACATCAATTTATTACCTCTGCTCATTCTGAATTAACTTGAAAAAAATCTATACTATTATAGTGATTGTTCAATAATGCCTTTAGTGCATATTACAACATCATATAATAAACTCAAAAGAAAAATGGGATAAAGTCACTCATTATGGAGGAATATCAACACAGATTTTAATGTGTGCAAATAGCAAAATGGACACCCTTAAGGTCATTTTAACAAATTTTGAGGAAGATGATATGAACTTCATGTGATTATAGTTAAAGGTTAGACTAACTAATAATGATTGAATTGAAATTAAGCTTATAATAGACAGTCATATTTTCCACAGGATAATGAGATCATGAAGATTTATATCCTCAACACCTTTAACAAATAAATTTCAGAAGAAAATCTTATAAGGATATTTTGAAATGGAGAAAAGTGGCTTTGAGGTGGTTGGTTCTGAGTGCAAACTCAATTGAATTTAGTCAAGACATTATTCAAAATAGGTAGAGTAGAGGTATTGCTGCAATAGATTTCGATTTAAAAATGGGAAGTAAGAATTAAAAAGTTTTTGACGAGGAGAAAATGTTTCGCTGAACATTTATGAGAAAGGCTGATTGCCTGCTTTATTTATATCTGCAGAACTGTTGAAAATAAATTAACTACATTAATTCTACTTCTATTCTAACCATATACAAGAAAATGGCTAGGTATAGTCATATTTCCAGTGTAACCATTCTCTTATTTTTATTCATGCATATATGTACAGTTCAAAGATTAGTAATAAAAATACAAATCTAATTGAACTAAGAAAATTAAATATATAAGTAGAATTTACAATTATTGTTAGCAACTTAATTAAAATCTCTTTCTCTTGAAATTTCCTTTCCAATTGAATACCAATTAGATCATAGAAATCTAGATGAGTTTCCATTAAGGATTGGAAAATGTTCAAAAGGGGAGATGACAGGCCAGATTGTGAAGATGAGCTTTTAAATTCAAAGGCGTGCAAAAAATTGTTAGGGTTATATACAAATGTTAAGCTATTAACTATCTTCCATGAAGGAAAACTTTCCAAATATTTTTCAAATGAGTTAATGAAAAATGGATGGAAATTTTTCAAATAAAATGGAAAATTATTGATTGGATTGTATTGTTGACTAGGCCGTAAAAATACGTTCTCTTGTTGACATTGCCTTTGAGAAGATAGAAGCTTTTGATGAAATATTAGAATTGATTGAAATTGAAATATTAATAGCTTTTGATTCTCTTGATTATAATATGAAACTTCAATTTCCCAATAGGGCAATGAATCAATTGAATGTTTACTATTAAAGTGCCCAATATGCCAGTGTAAAGTATCAAAAATTTGAACAAAAAAAAAAAAATCTGATTTTAAACAAAAGAAGTGAGGAAACAAAAATAAAATAAAATCATTATTGTTATAACTCATGCTACAACACAATTGGGATTGTTTTAAAATAATTTTCTTTTCACAAAGATTGGCAAGAATAATGGAATTTGAATAATTTCCAATTCAAACTTGTGAATTAGAAAGAGAATTATGATTATGAATAGGAATGAGAGCTTGTTCATGATATGAATCATAAATTGAAATGTCTTATTGAATAGTGAATTCATAAAGATAATTTGTTTCTTTAGAATGAGCATTAGTTGGAATAATTTCTAAATTGAAATGTTCCTTATTCTCAGATGTTATTTGAATTTTCTCATGAAGATAGTAATCAACATCCTCAATGTCATAGTAATTATCATAAACGACTTCACAAGATTCTCTAGAATTACCTTCGATCTCATCTAATTTATCAAAACAAGGAGGAATAAAAATTTCATGTTCAGTAATGACAAAAGAATAATCAATAATTGTTTCTCTATCTTCATAAAAACTTATTGGTAATTCATTCAAATCATCCTCTTTAAATTCTAAAATATCTTTAATGGCAAGAGGGGAAAAATTACCATCATTAAAAATATCAGGATAAAGGGAAAAATTTGAACCTGAAACAATGTATTTAAAACTCTCTGTTTGAGAACTCTTGTGCATTATGCTCATTGTAAATTTCAGATTGCAGATCATTCTGTTGCGTACTCATGCTTTTTTTAAGAAGGTTGCTTTGCTAATCTAATTTCGGCATTTTTTTGTCATGAAAAAATTCAGAAATTTGTACAGCAGTTTGCGTGTCATTATTTACTTTAATCGTTGCTTGCATTTGATAATTTGCGATCTAATCTTCTGAATTTAATACAGAGTAATGTTTAGATTTCAAGACAGCTTTTTCTCCAAAATTGTTGATGTTGTCTTCTTGCATTTGGATAGAAATATTTTCTAAGCTTTGTGAAACCACTTCATCATAATGTATTTGCACATCCATATTGGAATTCTCATTTATGTTGGAAGGAGATGAAACAAAACTTGAAATAATTTCATATGGATTGGGAATGGAAGGAAGAGAACAAATATATTCAAACCAAACTAGTGATTTTTCATCTATAGGTTTATCTTCGATTTTAAATTTTAAACAGTTCAAATGAAATCGAATATTAAAATCAATAGCAGACTCATTTTCAAACCTTCGTAGATATTCAATTTCTTTACATACCTGTTCATAATCATAGCTATCAAATTTACAAATGAAAATTGTAAAAGATTGATCACTGTTGTGGATTGAGGCAACCGGAAGTGTTCTACACCAGTTTCTGGTTTTTTCCGCGAATGTGAGTAAAAATTCTGCATAAGATGCTTTATCAATTCCTTCAAAATCATAATTTGAAATATTTTGAATAAATTGAAAAACATGATTAAAAGCAGAAGAATTTCTCTTACCATTAAATTTTACCTGAGACAAGAGTCTTAGCACTTCGGATGGAGTATTGGAAGATGCACGTCCATGGATACAACTCCAAATTGGAAGCTGAAGAGGAGCCATCATAATAAATAAAATGTTAAAATTGAAAAGACTCCAATAGACAACAAGTTTCAGGCCCTCCCTCTAGCGCCAAAAATGTTGAGGCCCAAAATTGTCTACTTCAACATTAGGGGATAACCACTCGGTCGAACCTTAAAGCAACTCCTTTTCTGTTTGGATTAGTGGCTCCGACTGGTTTAACTAGGTTTAGTTATCTTTTCTCTATCACTAATGGTTGATGATGTATCCTTAACTACCATTAAACAGGGATATCAAATTACTTCTTCTTGTTGATCATGCAAGAGAATGACCCTTACACTGATTTGGGTTTAGCCAAGCCACAACTAAAATTTTGCCTCTTTTAGAAGAGGACTTAAAAGAATGTAGAAATTAATCTAAATGCAAATTTATTCTATAATGCAAGCAAAAGAAACTAATCTTAATCCTATCTCAATTAGGCAGATATAGATCTAACCCAACCAAGAGCAAGACATTTAAAGTATTGGGATTTAAATATGTCTTGTTTATAATGAATATCAAATTAATGAAGTAATTCAATTAACTAACATTATGGACACTAAAACACATCCTATTGAGACCTCTTAACTCAAATAATCAATCAACAACACTGAAGAAGAAATTCACAAAAGTGATATTGATTGTCAAATCAATATATCCAATAATTAAAGAATAATATCTAGAAATAGTTCACAACACATTACTATTTAATAAATCAGTTTTATAAGACAGATTACTGAGTAATTAGTTACTTAGAAATTAGAATTTAATCCATAAGAACAGAGATACATAATAACAACAATGAGACAAACTACCCATATTGACAAAAGTGCAAAAACATGAATAAAATGAATTCCTGTTACCATAAAAATGAAACTGATATTTGAAATAGTAGTATTAAAAATACCAATTTATTGCATCCATTTCTCTGTCTCTGGTCTCCAACAACTCTTTACATTGCTTGAACTTCTACTTTCAAAACTAATGTCACAATAGTGCAAACTTTGCCCTTCATGCATAATTCAAAATATAAAGGCAAAATCCTTAATAATCCCCAGATCTGAGATTTTCTCTCCTCCCTCCTACAATTCTAAATTCCTATTGCAGAAAATGCTTTTAGAAGTCCCAAATTGCAGAGGAGAGCAACCCCTTATTCCATTTTGCAATCTATTATTTATAATATTTGTAAAGGAATTCTTGAGAGGAAATTTTGTTGAAGAGAAATCTGCCCAATCCAATTTTATTTGCTCAAAATTCCAATCTTTAATTGCTGAAGCATTCTCATTGATTAAGATCTTTTTTCTCCATATCTCTTCTACTGTTTTCCTGCAATAAGAAATCAAAATAAATTAAAATGCAACAATAAAATCAAAATGTCATTTTTGGCATTAAAATAAATCCAATCAAATGTAATTAATTAGAGAATAAAATATAAGCTTTCTATTGATGCCTAGGATGATTTGATTGGCCAAGGATATCATTGATGAATGGATATGCATTGAGAAGAGGCTTGGACAAATGAAAATGCAGAAAATAAAACTCAGGATTTTGTTTTATAAATTCAGAACTTGATCTTCTACCTAATTTTTTACCTAATTAGTGACCAAATTTGTTAGTGGAACCTTCTCAGGAATGTTTTCCTTGACTTTATCTTTCCAATGAGCCATATTGGGCCTCATTTGGTCAAGTAAAACTCAATCTATGAGCTTCCAAAGTTGATGAGTCAAATCTGGCACAATTGTGAAAAATCTGTTGCTGGGCTTAAAAAAACAGAATTTTAATTAAAAATTTAATCCTAA
>APFE030543912.1:138415-155672 GCA_000404065.3 Pinus taeda
GAAAATAAAAATAAAAATAAACTACAACCACTTCGATGTTCTAAGTTTTGGGGATTAATAATTAATTTGGAAATTAGAGTAAATTTCTAAAATCCCGATGCTTCATGATTTGGCTGTATAAGTAAAAAAATGAAAAATATTAGCTCTTATTTAGTAACTAAATATTAACTTTTAAATATTAACCTTTGAGGGTTATTCTCCCTTCGCCAACGTGTGGAACCCTTACTGAGGGCTCTCCTCTCATTATAATACTTCACATGGGGGAAATATTCCTAGTTATGGTAACCTTTCGATAGGAGGTGGTCAAACTATGAATTTTTCTAAACCACAAGGTTTTCCTGACAGTTCAGTTTATTCTACAAACAATCCTTGGAAACTTGGTGCCTCTACAAATCCAGGATATTCTTTTCAAAAATGTTGGGAATACTACTCATGGTGGGTGGGATTCTCAAGCTCATCTGCGCTTACCATTCTTTGAAACCCTAAATTTTCCAAATCTCTCAAAATTGACAAACGATTCGATCCGATATAATCTGGCTTGGCTTCTAGTTCCCACCAAACTTCCATGATATAACGCCCTAATTGACGATTCAATCAAGTCGAGATTGTTCCAATGCACCTTAACTAGAAATTCTACTAAATGATATAAAAATCTTAGTGGGGGTACCTTTGCTTCATTTGTTTAATTGGCTACTATGTTTTTGAACAATTTTCAGTTGCCTATTCAATATGATGTTGGAACTGGGCTATTGGCTAGTTTCCAACAAGATAAGGCAACTCACATTTCTGATCATATTTAGGAATGGCGAAGAAGAAAGAGGCTCTTGAAGCCTATATTCCTAATGAATTCCCTCTCAAATGGGTTTTAAAATATTTACAGCCAGAAATTTCTAAAGATGTATCGCTCTCCAGGGTATTCACCGAAGAACAGACTATATTTAGAGCCCAGTAGCTAGAACTTATATATTCAAAGTATGGGATTCTTGAAAAGATTTTTCCTAATGCTCCTCAATCCAATATTGATTTAGCCAAACCAAAGCCAAGCCCCCATACCGATGGAATAGTTGGATCGATTAATAATATCAGGGATAACCTACTAAGTCAATTGCAGTAATTGTCTTTACAAACTTCTTCTTTGATTCAGGCATCGCCGTCAATGCCTATGCCTTCTCAAACTTTAGCTATTAACATTGTCCAAACTTCTAACTCCAAAGGAAATCAAAAATCTGATGGGAAGAAGAAGGGACGTGGTAAGAAGAAAGATAAGGATGGGAAGGGAAATGTGAACAAACCTTGTAATAATACTAGGGAGGGTAAAAAAGGAGTCCAAAAAGAAAGTTAACTTTCCTTGCAAATTATGCAATGGAGGTCATGTGACTCATCTTTTCCCTAAGATTTAGGATTCTTAGCACTTGTTAATACAATAGGGTTTTTCTAGCTCCCGGGTTTTTTTGACTAACCTTTTTCCCTAAGGGAAGCAAATGTTTGCTAGTGCGATGCTAATACTGGAAACCCTAGAGGGGGCAACCATGAAGGGGAATCCATCAAATCTATACATGATGAGTTCTCATGAAGGGGAATCCATCAAATCTATACATGATTAGTTCTCATGTTGACGTTTTCTACAAGATCACATGATTATGGTGAATCAAAATCTTCTAAGGCTAAGGTCATTCCCAATGTTCGAGAGTCGCTGCATATTGAGAGGCCCATAGTTGAGCCTATACCTTGGATGTCGAAAGGGTCTGCAAAACATTTGATGATTAACCCTAATGTCAGGTCTAGCCACAACTACTCCATCGTTGAATATCTAGCTCAAATTCCTTGTGCGATGTCTACATTAGATGTACTCCAGTCACGTCCATCACAAAGGAGTGTGTTTCTCACTATGATCGGGGCTGTGAATCCGAAAAGATCTCTTATTGTTACATTTGACATGTCAAACATTAAGAAGAGACTACCTCATCACATGGTTTCCAGATTAAATATACATATTGAAAGATCAATATCTTTCAAGTTGTAGTTGATGAAGGAGCTTCAACATGTGTCATGTTGATTGCATGCTTGAAAGCTATCCGATCTCGTCAATATATTCCTTGACCTACTCTCTTGACTGCATTTGATGGTCATTCTCATAGGATGCATGGAATTATCTTAGCCTTTCCCATCTGTTATGGGGGCAAGGTGGTCAATATCGAGGTGGAAATAGTTGATGCAAATTTGTATTATAATCTTCTATTGGGATGAAATTGGTTTTATGAAATGGATGTCATTGTATCATCATTATTTTGCATCCTATGCTTTCCCTATAAAGGGATAATTGTTACTATTGATCAGATGGAGTATTCTCTGAAAGAATCTAATGCATCCTCTGATTAGTTCGTTCCTTTGGTGAGCAATCCCAAGTAGCCTATTGAGAATTTAGGAGTCGAAATGTATTCCTCGTTGATGGGTACTTTTGATCTTCCTTCTCTTACGACTCGACTAAATTCGATTTCATCATGGCCCCTTCTCAAATAGGGTTCTTCAGAACTCATTTTTTTTTTAGATTCTTGTCCCTTACCCTCTTCTACCACCACATTAGAGGAAGGGAAAGTGGGTGGAATGGCATATCCCATGTCTGCAGCTGAAATTTCCTATTAATTTATAGTTAATACTGTAGATTTTGATCCTAATCCTCTTTCACTGGAGGATTTGGATGGAGGAATCTTGACTCTACTTCTTCTATGGACTGCCTGGATATCCTTTTACCATTTGAGGAAGAAATCCTATGGGTATAGAAAGACCATGGGATGATTTGCATCATCGGGCATATTTTCTCCCAGACTTGCGTGAAGTAGAATCAAGTTTATCTAGCCCTTCATCAACTGGTGGTGTTCACACAATTTTAAGCCCTTTGGCTCTAGTAAATATTTTTTCTTAAGATAACATGTCTATCATTTCGGAAATAGTTCTCGTGAACATCTCCACAAATCCCAATATAATAGAGAATGTTTTCATTAGAACTGAATGCTCCCCTGAAGAAACTCAAATTTATATTGATATTTTTAAAGAGTTTTGTGATGTGTTTGCTTGGTATTATGAGGAAATGCCTGGAATTGGTCAATTAATAGTCCAACATGAGATCAATATATACATGAATGTGAAGCCTATACAACAAAAGCTTCGATTGGTAAACCCTAGAAAAGCTACAACTATTAAAGATGAGGTTTAAAAGATGCTTAAGGTGGCATTCATATACCTCGTTTTGTTGAGTGGGTGGGTCTGGAATCTAGTCCTAGTTGATAAAAAACAAGGAATGGTTTGCGTATGCATAGACTTTAGGGATCTAATAAGGCTTGTCCTAAAGATAATTTCCCTACACATTTTATTGATCAAATTATCGATGAATGTGCGGGAAATGAGATTTTCTCCTTCATGGACGGTTTCTCGAGTTATAATAAAATTACTATCCATCCTGAAGATCAGCATAAGACAAATTTTATCTGCCCCAAGGGTACCTTTGCATACAAAAATATGCCTTTTGGACTTAAAAATGTTAGAGTGACTTTCAGTGGGCCATGTGCTACACTTCCCATGATATAAAAGATATCATCGAAGATTATTTGGATGACCTACTGCTCATTCTTGAAAGAGAATTGATCATCCTCATCAACTTCGATTAATTTTTTAGCGATGTCATTATTATAAAATCTGGTTTAATTTGAATAAATATGTTTTCGCTATCACATCTAGTCTGTTATTAGGATTCATAGCATCTACTGAAGGGATTCACGTAGATCCTTTCAAGGTTGAGACAATACTTCAATTTCCTCCCCCATCTATCATTCGTCAACTTCAGAAAGGAGTTACATTTATATGGGACTATTTCGCTCATTTCTCATTCGATGCTTTGAAAAAATTGTTGATCTTTTCTCCTTTACTAAGTCCACTCGATTATAGCAGGGATTTCCTCTTATATCTTTCTACGGAAGAATCAACCATCGATATGATTCTGTTTCAGGAAGACAATGCTCTACATGAGCACGTGATTTATTATATGAGCCAAGGCTTAGTAGGTCCTGAATTATGATACTCTCCTATAGAGAAATTAGCTTTGGAAATTGTTCATGTTGTCAAGTGAGTTTGACACTATATTCTGCTTAGAAAAACTTTTTTCTTAGCGGTTGTCAACCCATTTCAATTTGTTCTCAGTAGGCAAGTGATTGGGGGAAAGTATAATAGATGGATTTTTATTTTACAATAATTTGATCTCGAGTTATTATCAACCAAATCTAATAAATCGTTAGTATTTGTGGAATTAATCTCAGAGTTTCCTTATGAAGAAGAAATATTTTATGAGGAATCATTCCCTAATGAACATATTTTCCCTATTTGTTCCCAAAATCCTTGGTATGAACATATTATAATATATCTTTACACTTTGAAGTTTCCCCTCACTTTTTCAAAGGAAGAGCGAAGAAAATTATGTCACCTAGTTAAAAGTTATGTTATTATTGGTGACACTTTATATCGTCGCGGGGTTGATTCAGCCCTTAGATGTTGATTAACCTTAGAAGAAGTTGAGTTAGTGTTGAATGATTACAACAATGGAGCTTCTAGTGGTCATCTATCTAGGCTTGCTACAACCCAAAAGATCATGCATGCAAGCTATTTTTGGCCTTTGATGTTCAAAGATTTTGTTGAAGCAGTAAAAAAAAATCATCCTTGTTAGGTTTATACTTGAAAGATGCATGCTCATCTAGTGATTCTCTTTCCTGTTATTACCGTTGGTCCGTTCAGAAAGTGGGGCATTGATTTTACAACTTGTAACCTGCCTTTGGCAAAGGGTCATAAGTATATTATTGTAGCAGTGGACTACTTTAATAAGTGGGCTCAAGTTGGGTTTCTGGCAAGACCACTCATCTCCTTACTATCTTCAGGCCAATGGTCAGGTGAAAGTCATGAATAAATCCCTTAAATTTATCCCACAAAGGACCATTAATAAAGCTCGATCAAATTGGAGTATCATGTTATATCCTGTGCTTTGGGCATACTGGATTTCAGTTAATACCGCTATGGGTTTCACTCCTTTTCAACTAGTTTATGGTTTGGACTAATCTTACCTGTGGAATGTGAAATTCCTCTCTTAAATTAGTTGTGGAACTTCTTCCAGAAACTTCTAGTCTTGAAGAACGCCTCATGTATTTGGAACGTCTTGATGAGCAACGTCAAGATGTAGCCATAATTAATGAAGCTCATAGAAAGGTAGTGAAGATCCAATATGATAAGCCTGTGCATCCTAGGTTTTTCTCTAAAGGTGATCTTATCCTGGTCTATGATCAAGAGAAAGACGTCTTTTGGGTAGGCAAGTTAAAACCCATGTGGTACGGTCCTTTTATCATTAAAAACGTCTTAAAAATGGGAGCTTATGAATTGGTTTATCTGATGGAAATGAGCTGGCAGAGCCTAGAAATGAGCTCTATCTTAAAACATATTATTCCTAGGCCTTTGTCTAGAATTTGCTTGGTTGTAGATATTGTATATATTTGTGCATATTTTTATATAGGTTTCATAGTGATACCAATATTTTTATCTTCTTTGGCAAGTATCGATGGATGATCTAGTATATCTAGGGTTCGTTGATGATGCTAGTCGACATACCCAAAATTTGGCTTTCGCGGCTTGGGGGATTTACTATCTATCCGGTCATTTGTTGGTTTCAAGAGATATGTATTAGCCCTGATTCAAAAAATGTTTCCAAATATGCTACTATTGTTGACTTACTATCTGAAAAAATATCTCTTGGTATTTACGCGTTAGTAGTATAATTAGATTCATAGCTGGTATTTTCTCAGTTAGAAAACATCTATCATCTGAGAGATCCTTATTTATATCGTCAATTTTTTAGAGTGCATTTATTACAAATATCATTTAGTTTTATCACATTTATTCATATTCCACGATCAGAAAACTCATTTGTTGATTCCATAGTTGATCAAGCATTAAATTGACATATTAATCATTCATCACATTAAAAATAAAAAATAATAAAAAATCATCGGCATATATGGTCATCACATCATGAAACCATCCATATATAGATAGAAGTTTTATGTTCAAAATATTATACAAAATTGGGACAAAATGTCCTACAAAATTAGGACTTAAGCCCAATCATGTATATCAAAAAGATCTGGACATCTCTCATATATATATTATATATATATATATATTATATATATATTATATATATTGTTTCTGCCTAGCTGTCCATTCAGTAAGACGATGATGTTCCTCACAAGAAGCACACCCAATCTCACGGTGCTCCTACCATGCTCTGCATAGCCTCTTGTAGATCCTCTATTCTGACCATAGGTACCTGGTGAGTCAATCTCTCTAAGCTCATCTGTACAGTATGGAGGACTCTGGCAGTCTCATTTGCAACACTCTTCGTGTCTCTTCCATGACACCTATGCCTAGGTATACTCTTAGGTTTTACCGGTCCCACATCTCTATCATGATCAAACAATTTTGTAAGAATTTTTGTCTCATCAAAATGAATTTCAAATCATAATTTTGAAATCCAAAAAAATTAAATAACTTTAAAAGTTAAAAACAATTTTACTAATGGCACCCCATGCAGCACTGGGTGGAAGCAGTAGATCTCGATCTACTCTCAAATCCATGCTTGCATAGGGATAATCCTTGATGGAAATGACTTGTTGTTCCCACCAAAGGAAAAGCTTGTCATCAAATGTCATTATAAGGACCTCACCACCCCCTAGTCTCTTCATTAGATTGGCCCATCTATCTATTCATGGATCTCTTGGGCTATTAAGGATGGACATCATTTTGGGTCGAAGTCATGGTAGTCTCTCAAAGAAGAAAGTGCATAGGATAGTACCATACCCAAAATGTTTGGTATTACTCTTCTTGATAGAAGCAAGTTGTTTTTTCAGATTGGTTAGGAGGGTTAAACACCAACAAAAACTATGGTGAGGCAATTCACTATTAAGCTCATTGTCACCCGAGATGATTGATGCAATGAGGTTGATCCTACCACCCTCACAATGGTAAAAATAAGAATTCTGAGGGGAGGACTCTCCACATTCTTGATTTGTATCTATGTCCCTACCTTCTCATTGTTTCTAGGGAAATAGATGTGAATATAATCATCCACATTGAGGCTTCCTAATGCCTTCCCTTGCAAATTGACTAGCTCTCCTCTCTGGGAAAGTCCACTAATGAATTATATATCTTCTACTTCAATTCGTAGGGGAATTTGATCAATCATAAAAACATCTTCTTCTAGATCCCAATAATTCAATAACATTTCTAGCAACCTTGTGTTGGTTGTCATATTTGCCATTTTGAAAATTTTCAAAAATCCACATCCTCTCAGTGCATCTAGTGCCAATGGATTATTCATCTCTTCATTATCTACTACATTGTTCTCTCTTTCCTTCCAAGTAATTTTCATATTGCAGTTTCAAGCATTTTCATCCATTAGAATCCTTGATTTAAAAGTTTTCATTATGCACACGCGGGTTCGCTTCATACATAGTCATGTATAGGGCTTACTAATATGCAACTTCAATATACCCAACCCACATACACGTAGAGTAAAAATCTAAAAGTAAATAATTTATGGTAAAATTCTTGAAAACATACTTGAAATTTACAAAAAATATTGAGAAATCAAATTAGGAGATTACCTGGAAGTTTGATGGTTGTTCTAGCTGAGAAATTGGGTAGATTATAGTTGCCAATTTTTTCTCCAAAGCTCTTGCACTCAATTTTTCAAAACACAAATGAGGCTTGGTAAGTCAATAGGTCTATTTATAAGTTGAAATTTCAAACAAATTTTAAAACCAACTTTTGCGAAGTTTATTTTTAATTTTTTAAACTTTGTGACCTTTTGGCTTTGAGTATTGGGATAGGTTGTTTTTTAGGTTAAATTGGAGGCTTTGAGACATTTTTTCTACCACTTCGATTCCATTATCGTTGAGCCGTCATGACAATTATTGTTTTTGTCACTTGAATATAGGTTACAAAAGATCACTTTTTATGTTACATTATGCATTCTAGCCTCCATACTATGATATGTTGCCATAGGGTCGACCCCATTGGGTTATGATTCTTAAATCATTTTCAGTCGTCGACTTATAAAATCATGACATGATGGTAGAGCCATCCTTTACATGGGCTTCCTAGTTAGATCATCACTAGCATATGTTGCCCATGCTGCAAAGATTGAGTAAGCTCAGGAGTCCTCTTTAGTCCCACCATTACTTTTGAAATGAAGCTTCGTTCTCCTTCTTCTTCACTATCTTTCTGTCTTTACAACATCGAGGCTCCCATATGTTGAGTTGTATTGTTGCGTTGAATGTTGACTACTTTTACCTTTTTGCCTTACGTCAGCTTCTCTTGGACTCATGTATAAGCCACCTTTTGACTATTTCTTTCTACAAAATCAACCTTGCAATCACTTAGCCTCTATAGCTTGACACCTTGTGCCCATGGAAAGAACATTCCTTAGAGTTCCATTGACCAGTTTGATCACCTTAAATTGAGCATAGGAATTTCCCCTCCCAGGTACTAGCACATCTATATTTTGACACTCGTTCTTTCCACTATACCATAGGCATTATTTTATTCTTTCTCAGGCTTTTCAAATATGAATATATATACATATATATATTCCAAAAAAAGAGTGGGAACGGGTCTTTACTTCCATAATTTATTGCAGTAAGAGTCAGTTGTGTCCCCCTTGAACAAAGCACTCAAAGAAATTCTTTCCTCCATCAAGATGGTCTTTAGTTTAACTTAAGAGAGCTATAACCTTTTTGTTGAGTCCGTACTCCTCCAGTTGGTTATCTCTTCCAATCATATGGAGAGTTCGTGTATGCTTCTTGCATGACAAACTTATACAAAATTATCATATGCTTCCATATAGTCACATTTGAGTCGTGATTTTGTTCAAGGGAGGTAAACCTGAGTCGGACTTTCTATGGTGTCTCTTGACTTATTTTCAGTTGGCCATACCCTGTCTATCAGAGTTATATTCAGTATCACATCAGTTGTTTTGGTCCTTTCTTCATGTTAGTAAAGAAAGTCTCCATTGAATTCTTATTAGTAGGTCTGCTCATATTGATTTCAACAAATTTCTCTGAGAGTAGGCATAGAGCCATACCCTGGCCCTATTTCTATTATTGATATGTGACCTTGTGCTCAAAATCAATCAATATTATGGGTCTTTGACCGAGTGGTTTCCCTTGTGTTCGACGTCATCTTACATTATCACACATTGGGATTCATGCAGTACCTTGGTTTCCATTTGACCCTATTGGTGGATTCCTTACCTTTGTGTCAGCTTTGATTATTGGTTGGTTCATAGGGTTTCTATCTTGCGCTAGCCATATCTTATGTATGCCAGAAACGTGCTTCGGTATGGTTACATCATCTTTCTTCGTCTAATTCCTTCAAAATTATTGGCCTGCGGGTTTCACTCACACTGGATTGATGTGGGATGCCTTAATTCCTTCCTTCCAGTAGATATTTTCCCATTGAATCCAACTCATTTATCTAAGAAGAAGATATAGAGTTCGTTTTCAGTACGTTATGGTTTGCAGTCATCATTAGTAGACTCCTTTTCTATCGACAGTGAGAATACATCGATGTCTCCTAATTTATAGATTCTCTCAAGTGTTAAACTTCAACTCATTTATTCACACTTGTTAGATTGTATTGGGGTAACTTGACTCTCATCATCATTATCAGTGAGTTCTCTCATGCTTGTTGATGGTATACATCAATGACCGGTAATCAAATGATTTCTCACATGGTTGACTTCAGCTCATTTATTCCCATAGTGTATAAATGTACCATGGTGGTTGGTGAAGAAGTCGGGTTTCATCAACATTTCTTGGTTCACTTTTCAGTTCCTCCAGTTTGTTTCCAGTGATACCATCCACCTTATATGTTGTAGTTCATCACAACAACATCTTATATGTTGGCACCCGAGTTGCATGCAGTACCATTATTCCACTTTTTGACTTGGTACTTTGAGGATCAGCTATGTGACATCAATGATCATATATCTCCTTCAACATCATTGATTAGTTCTTTTATATGTGATGTTGTGACATGGCCTTCAAATGTACTTTTGAGGCTATGATGAGATGATCCATTTTGTATTTCTTAGTTTCCTTTGTACTTGTATACATATTGGATCCGCTCTACACTTGATATGTGGACATGCTTTACTATCTTTGAGCATGGGTGTGCCTACCTCAGACATGAACTTTCTTTCTGATCTCTTCCACTGGTTTGGTAGGTTGGAATCTAGTTATCTCCTCCCAAGTCCTTGCATGATTCTTTCTATACACAATAAATTTTGGCCATCATGTACCCCTTCTGACCTCATATATTAGAGGGCATCTGTTATAGCATCAATTATCACCCATATATATGTGATGCTATGAGTCATGGCCTTAGACAACCCTTTCCCTTCAGGCTTGGTCCATTTACTAAAAAACATTATATTAAAACTCCATACGTGACTGTGCCCTTCAAAAAATGTGTGCACACGCAGGTCCAGCTATGCCCAACCCATATATATAATTTAAAATATGAAAAAAATATAGAATCCCTATTTTATGGGTGAGGTTTACGTGTTACACTGGAATCCTACCTACAAGAGCTCGTGGCCTAACTGTATCCCAATTGAAAAAAATATTTTTAGGTGATATAGATTCACCTCATTGGGAAGGCCTAAGGGGAGAGAAAGATAGGATATTGACAACATATCCAATTGGTCATGATCAACTCTAATTTATCCCTGTGCCTCCTACACTCCCAGCTATACGAAACCCTTTTTTCCTCATAGATATGTCCATCTCCTTTATATGGAATCCATGTGTGTGCATTTGAAAGAGGATTGTTGAGGCTTGAGCTAGATGTATCCATAGGAAGGTTTCTCTTGGAGTCATGGATGAATCAAGTTGTATTCTTCCATATCCTTTTGCAGTCATCAATAAAGGAGGTCTATCTTGTTCCTGATGTTATCATCTTAATGATTTAACTCATGTTATAATCTAATGATGTATGATTTCATGTTTTATATCTATATGCTTATATGATCTAACATCTATATCTTGAATATGCTTTAAACTACTGCTAGAATATATGCTTTTCTTGAACGAGTTGTAGGTTTTGAAGCATTGGACGAAGCAGAGAGCTTGGACCCTATGGGAATGACCTCAAATGTAGGACCTTCAGGTACTATCTATTCTTCCTACTTTAGTAGTTTAAGCATTAGGACTGCTTGTTTTCTTGTTTCTTGTTGGTGTATGCCTTTTGATCTGTTGGGGTGCTCAACCCATACCCTAGGGTGTATTATTCCCATAACAGGTACTAGGAAATTATCCAATTTACCTTTAAATTTTACCCATGAGCCCTACAATTTCACAGAAATAATACGACCCCAACAACACAAATAAATTGTTCTCTATGATGTGCAACATGTATGCATAATTGTAAGCAAATTCATGGATATTTCCTTAAAGTTAAATCAACCATGTAGATTAACATGTATGGATATAATATTGATATTATAGAATCTTCATCAATAATACAAAGCATTAAAATAATTTAACATAATCACAAGGATATGCTACCTATATTTTGAAAAGCCACTTGCTAGCTATAGACATTAGATGTTTCTTCATATCATACGCTCCATTATAATTATGTTTATAGTGGGTCATCGTTATGTTCGTGCTATTAATCCACTACGGAAAAGGCTCACCTAAAGCCAAATATGGCCCACAATTAGTGCCAAACATGGTTAAGGCCAATGTATCAAACCCTAGCAACACTCTAATATACATTCCCTCATTTCACATCAATGTACATAATTTATTGTAGTGTACCTTCTTTACTACCTTTGTAGTTCCTCAGGTTGTGTTAATTCCCTTGCATATCTCCAACACAAGTTAGCTAGTAAGTTTCATGCCCTATGGCTTCAAGGGATCCAATTGTCTTTAGGTATATCTACATACCCTCTAGGCCCTGCACATGGATACCTAACACTAAACTTCTCCCTATAGTGCTATAACATTTCCAAAGTGAATCCAAGGAGAAGTGCATGGCTACCTAGGCCTACCAAGGATCTTGAGGGAATTAGTAGAAAAGTTACTATACAACTCTCCTTAGAGCAAGAATGCTACTCACCCTCCTAGAGTATCATACAATGAATGGTAGAGGAGATGTTTTATATGAATTATGCACTTTGACACATGGAATACATGTAGCCCCACTTCCCCCTCTTCAGAAACAAAGAATAAAACATTCATATGGTTATTGGGATTATGTTATCTTGTATTTAATACTAGTCACTTCACCGTTTTGGGCTTATAATATAACATCCACTTAGGAATATATATCATGAGATTATAACTTAAGCTAGGAATAAAATAATATTTTATTGGCTTAGCCCCCTTCTAATCTCTTTATCCCCTCACCTTTCCCTTTCATGGTGCCCTATTCATTCCATAATCTTTTCATCCCCAAGTTTGTATCTATCGGGTTATTTTGATCAATATGAGTGTGTTCACATATTACATTTTCTAGGCTCATTGGCCTTTTATCCCACAAGCTCTTTCGCCTAAACCACATGTAATTTTAGCCTTGGAACATATTTACATAAACACATGTAGGACTTGAAATTACTAGCTCACTAACCTAAGTGTCATATCTACATATATGTTTACAATTTGAGGATTCGGTTGGGGGTATTACATTCCATTCCCCTTTATTTATCTGTTATTCTCAATGCATGTATATGCATATATGCAATTAAAAAGTTATGAAAACTATAGTTATTTATTTTTTATACCATCCACTTTCTTCTATATTTCATCTTGAAGTCCATAATAGGTCCATTGAACTTGTACCAAATTGAGAGATCTAGTCTACAACACCCGAATCTTGATGTCCAAATGTGCACAAATGGGACCTAGAAGTCTTCTTCATGCCTCGCCTTTACAATCATTCAAGCATGGTATCATCATCATCATAACTATAAAATAATTAGATAAAATAATTACTATATGAAAATAAGTCATGACCAATCTAATAAATGCATTAATTAATAGAAATAATTGTGAAAAATCCCTATAAGATGGAAGGTGATTTTTTCAAAAAAACAAAACTAGAAACTTGAGACTCTATGGAACTCATGTAAATTACTTTCTTTTTAGCCTCAAATTAATTATTTACTAATTTTACTTCAATTTATAAATATTCGAAATTTTACATTCCACACAGGTTTTAATTTTATGGGAAACCCAATACTAGAGGAAACAAGTTAGAATGTGAGACCTATGTTGTTCTCTCTTTACTATATTTGTCAAATGCACATACAAAGGAATGGGAACTCACTATGGAGTTACCTTTCGAATCTGGTATACAATTCTCCTCCTCCTTTGTACTATTACTATTTTCCTAACAAGCGCAACAAGATACAATGCTAAAGAATAAATATTTTCCTCCTACCTATTCATTATTTAAAATTATCCCTTTCAAATCTCATATACAATTCTCCTCCTTCTTTGTACTATTACTATTTTCCTAATAAGTGGAACAAGATACAATGCTAAAGAATAAATATTCTCCTCCTACATGTCCATTATTTAAAATTATCCAATAGTCATCTATGGTTGTTTTTTTTACTTCCTCAACCTTTGATTGTGAAAAGTTTTTAGACCTTCTACAATTTTCTTGAAATTCCACACTTTTTTAGCCCTACATGTGTGAGTATTGGTGGGTTGAACATGGGGGTAAAATAATTAGATCAATTAATGGGATGAAAACTTTCACATACGAGCTCTGACTGAGGTGATTTTCACATCTTTTGAAAAATCTCAATTTGTAGATAAAATTCATAGTGTGTGCACAACCTCATATCTCAATATGTAAATCAACTTGGATGGTATGTGCACAGCTTCTAGATAATACAACCTTGAAAACTATTAATAAAGATTTAAAATGACTATGGAAGATTTTGCCTCTGAATTTTCCAAACTAAAACTTATCAATAGATAATACATGTTAATTTATTTAATATTTCTATTCACAACTTACAAATGTAAATGAAAAATTATATGATAACTAAATAAAAATTAATATTCTCATTTCTCTAAAATTATATTACCACATGGTTAGTAAAATGAACAATCCACTTCCCGGATGCGGGTGCTAGCTAACGTTTTAAGGCTGACGGTACAGGGGTCTCATGAAGACCACGTGCCCACCACGCGTGAGGCTCAACTGGGCTGAGGAGGAGATGGTCATCCTAGGACGGTGGCTTTAATAGCCACAGGTTGGCAGGCCGAGAGCATTAACACTCCGGCCTCTCTCGGCTGCGCTTCCCCTCTCGGCTCTGTGATGGATGTGACTGCAGCTTTTATGGCAGACGACCACCGAGGTAGAGCTAGAAGCTCTATTTACAGTGACCCTCTCCGTGCCCCTAGCCTCCTGCATTCTGAACTCTGCATTCCTACCCGCCTGCATTCTGATCTCTGGTTAATCTGCGTCCAGTTCCTGGTGAATGCAGGCTCTGCCCTGTCCTGTCACAGCTCGAACCTGTTTGTTCAGTTGAATCATTCCCTGAACCTCCCCACCAGTATGGTTCAGGAGCGCCAACGGATGCTGAGCCATAGGGGCTCCAACAGAGGGGGAACCTCGCGACGCCCAGCTGCGGAGGAAACTCGCCCACCCTATCATTGCCCACACTGCCATTTCTTCTGTCACTGCGCCAGCTCTGTCGTCACTCCTCCCTCTTGGCCTACCCATCTCCTGGAAGCCAACTCCTCTGGCACCTCTGGTGCACCCTTCTTTGGCTCGACCATTTTCTCTTTTGACAATCGTTTGACTCGGCCGTGTATCAACGCTCATATCTTTGTTTTGTTTATTGACGAACCTGAGGAGGAAGGAAGCACCAGCTCTCTGCCTGTTCGATCCCCCGCGAAAGAAGAAATCCATGAGGCCAACGCAGCCTAGGTAGACAAAGGAAAGTCAGTTGAGGCTCTGAATCCTCACAAGGACGGCAGCGAATGTCCACCTGTAGAGGCTGAGGAAGCTGCAACAACGGAGCTGGAGGAGGACTACTATAGGCTCTGCCCGATCATGGAGGAGGAGCCGGAAGAATAGCGCGCGGCTCTAGTTCTGGAATTGATGTCTGGGTGGTGGCTCTTTGCTTCTCTGGTCAGGTTTCCTCGTCCACTTGTCATTGTCTGTTTATGTGTCGTTCTGTCAAGGCTGGTTAAGTTGTCGACGTGTCTTTGTGTCAGTGTTTTGGGGTTTTTGGAATGAGACAGTTGGCTATCCTTTTGGGTGTAGAAAACTAGCCTCCGTGGCACTCCCCTACGTGGGATTGTTGTTCACTGTTCTGGTTTTTGGTTCTCCCCTGCGTGGGAACTTCTACGGTCCTCCCCTGCGTGGGAACTTCTACGGTCCTCCCCTGCGTGGGAATTTCTGAGTCCTAATCGTAAGCATGGCCACACGGTTGAGCCCGTCTGCCATTATCTCTGGTAGCAGGCTCCCGCTGTAAAGCCTGACTGTAATTGTATTTTCATCTTTTGTACATAATAGAATAGTCTAATTCAGAAAAAAAAAAATGAACAATCCACTATGATTCTCATTTAAAATTTTACGAATTGCATTACTCTGCTAACTAATGCTTAGTATATAGAAAGAGTTTGTCACACTGCATCTAAAAATCAACTCACAATTAATTAGTTTGAGCATGAGTTAGAAAAAACATGAACTCAAAGTGAGATTGAGCGTGTTTCTTCAAACTCGTATTATTTATGTTGTTAATTTGAAATAAATGTGTCATGAACTTGGAACAGGTTGTGGCTTATAATATGTTTAATAAGCTTGAGTAAGTTTAAAATGACTTGTGGTTTATGATATTTTTAAAATTCATGCAGCACACAACTTGTATTATAATTATTTTATTTCCTAACAAAATATTTTTTCAGTCTTTGTTGAGTATTTTTTTCCCTTTTATATCAAATTTTTTGAATGATATAAAAGCCAAGTTTGGTCTTGACCTTTTTATTAGGAAAGTTGAGAACCATATTTCTTTCTATTAAATACATGCGACTATTTTTAATATTTTTTTCACTTCGCATGTTAATGGTGATCTTTTTTAATATTATTGTCAATTTGTATGCAATGCCACATGTAAATTTTCTCTATGAAACTCATCATTTCCATTCATCTTCTTGTTTGTGAGATAAGAATTGTGGTGTTACCTCTATTATTATTTGTGACAGAAGAACTAACATCTTACCTTCGCAATTAATAATTATATATAGCATGGTCAATCATCATGCAACGTCACATTGTGACAAAGATTGTGTCAATATGTAAATCAGCCATGGTCTAATGTCTCATTGCGACAAATATTGGCTTGATATGAAAATTAGTTAGGGTCAACCATGATCAACCATGTTAAACGATGGTCATCCATATTTATTTTATGGTTTATAATATTTATGTTGGGATTTATGTAGCTTGGGTTTATAATATCAATCCCTTAGGTTTAATATTATTCCCTTGGGTTTACTATTCTCTAACATTGTCTCATGGTCCTTCACCAAAATGTGATAATAATTGCCAACCATGGTCAACCATCATCCAATGTTGAAGTGTGACAATTATTGTGTTGATATGAAAATTAACCATGGTCAATCATGGTCCAATATCTCATTGTGACAAAGATTTTCTTGATATGAAAATCAATCATGGTCAACCATGCTTAATCATTGTCCAACATCACATTGTGATAAATATTGTCTCCATATGAAAATCAACCATGGTAAATGATGGTCAACCATGTTTATTTTAGGGTTTATAATATTTATGTTAGGACTTATATAGCTTGCATTTATAATATTAATCCCTTGAGTATAATATTATTCCATTTGGTTTTTAGTATTAATCCTTGGATTTATAATATCAATCCCAGGGGCAAAGTCAACTGTAATTAAAAAATAATAGTTAATATACATGCTTTGTTAATTTAATTATGTGACTGTGCTAATTAGATTAGTTGATATTACAACAAGTACTTGATATTACAACTCAGTATGAAAGATATATAAAAATATTTAGATATATATATGAAACAATAAAATTTTATAACAAATTTGAATAAAAGTAAAGTAATTAAAAATAGAAATAATAGTCTTATTTTTCTTTTTTA
>APFE030543912.1:156244-169352 GCA_000404065.3 Pinus taeda
AAAATAAGAATGATTTTATATAAATAGATTTGAAATTTATATAGATTTAGAGTAGAGTCATCTTAATTTTTTATCTACCAAATTTTCAAAAAACTTGTTTTCATATTTTACACTCAAAACTAAATTTAGATATTAAAAAATTTAATTCTTCTCAATTTTTTGTAAATCTAATTTGGGTTTTGAGCTATTTATTAAAAAAATCATATTATGGGAAAACTACAAATCTTTAATTCTTTTCATTTTTAGATGCGATGAAAACTAAGTTGGGTTTTGAGCTATTTATTAAAATAATCATATTATGGAAAAAGTATAAATCTGAATTGTTGTCGATAATATTTATGTTTTAAGTATATGTAATTATTTTTAATATTACTGTAAATTTCATGAAATTCCTCATGTGAGTTTAGTATATTTGATTATTTTTAATATTATGTAAACATGAAATTCTTCACGAAAGTTTTCCCTCGGGATTACGGTTCTTATAACTGATACCAGGCTTCGTGTTTCTGCGGCTTCTTGGTTCTGCAATCATACACTGCACGTTTAAAGATTCTTTTACATTGGCCATGTATCAGTTTCAACTTTTATTCGTCGGGATCGCTTACCCTCTATTACCTTGCTTTTTTGTTTTTAAGTCACCTCTGTTATTTTTATTCCGGCTGGATGCATCGTTGTAATTCTTTATTTTTGGGTATCAATAGGTCCGTTATCGTCTTTTTACATGTTTCAACCGGGGAATATGAATGGTTATTATTAGATTTTGTTTAATGATGGTACAGTGACTGGTTGTTGAAAAGGGTATTGTTTAACAAGGGACAATTTTGGTTGGGCGCATTGTTTTTGCTTTTTATTTATTTTTGGGGGCAAAGTTTTGATTTAGAACGGTATCGATCTAGATTTTAAAAATAGTAATAAATTAAGCATTCTCAAGAATTTTTAGGCATCTAAAATTTTATAGTTT
Source organism: Pinus taeda (assembly GCA_000404065.3). NCBI lineage: Eukaryota > Viridiplantae > Streptophyta > Pinopsida > Pinales > Pinaceae > Pinus > Pinus taeda. Next base: position 157,206 of record APFE030543912.1, read on the forward strand.
GATAATTGTAATATGGATTTCAAAAATTTTCAACCTAAATTTTCCAAAAACCAACCAGGAAAGTCTATAGCCAAATTATCACCCAATTAGACTATATACACTATTTTTGAAAAGTAGAACAGATGACTTCTTTTAATTTAATAAAAACAAAAATAACTATTTCAATAAAAAAATGATTTATTTTTTACTCAATAATTATTTATTTCACTTTGGCTAGATTTATATTTTAATAACTTATTAATTCAAGAAATATTTATTGCCAAAATACTATTGGGATTAGAAGAAAAAGATTAATAGTTACAATGAAAGATAGTCTTTACCTCTACTATTATAGCTAATGAATGAAAGATTCCCCACATCCACACAGACTTCTTTCACACATGTTTTCTCCGCACAACCATCTCTACACACCCTTCTTTTACACGAACTTCCTCCCTTCGCACATACTTCTTTTCCACAACTTCCTCTTTGCATTAAGGATAAGCCATCCAATTAAAAAAATCACAGAGAAGCGTTATGTGGCATCAATAAAATTATAGTGTAATGACCCTCGAAAATTTGTAAATATTTTATTACCACCGTAGGTGAAAACATTGGACAAGGATTGTTATTTTCCGTTTTAATTAATAACACTGTTAACTCTGAATTTGAGTATTAATCGAGTAATATCAAATATTGTAACTTCTCATTGGGAAGTTGTTTTCTTTTCTTGATTTAAAAAAAAAAAAAACGGTTGCCAGTAGAAGGAGAAAACCCTAACTGCCTTCCCCAGTGGGAAGAGGGGGGAAAAAAGAAAAGACCGGGCTGTTGAGGAACAGACTGGGGAATGATAGAAAAATTATGCTAAGTCTGGTGATGACCAGATAGCATGGGCACGAACGTGCAACAGGTTTGTTGAAGGTTGTGGTCTCGCAAACAAGCTTGTGGGGAGATTCGGTCTTGCAGACGAATCTCGCGGATGGGAGGAAGACAAGCAGAAAACCAGTGTTTACAAAGCTCTGAAGGAGCAAGAGGAAGAAATACTGAACGTACCGGAACACAGTTAAGTACAATTTGTTTCACCCTTCTTCTGTAAGTTATTGAGTTGCTGAAGAGCTCCATTCAAAGTGGTATGGTTTATTCTATATGGTCTGGTTTGAATCTGTTAAGTGGGTTCTGTTTTATGTAAATCTGTTTACATTCTGTGAAAGGCTTCCCATTTGGGAAACCCTTTCTGGGAAGTGATATTAGTGCAGCAAAAATGACTAAGAGTGTGGGGGTGAACGAATGGCACTCAACCGAAAATGCAGAGATCCCTCCAGTTACAAGAAGGCTATATGCACTGGTTAAGACACGTGTGGCCATATGGACCAGGTGGAAAGACTTAGGAGAGATATGGAGAACTCATGCTGTGGATAAACCGAGGAGGACCTAGCCATAAATTCATATCCACAGTTAAGCCGAAGACCGTTAAGGGGAAACTGGTAGTGTTTCTAGATAAATTTTAGAGCAAGTTACAAAACTGTAAGTTTTAAGTATAGTTATTTTCAGCAATCATAATAATACTTTGCTTCCAGCAAAAGATTAGCATATTATGTTTGAACAATTGAAAGTAAACAAAAGATACTGGAACATTTCTTTCATAACCGGGAAAGTGAAATTGTAGTAACGGGATGTGGTTAACTGGAAGACTTGACTAATACTGAATTTATTGGCTGACCCACAGTAGTCATACGTTTACGGTGATGTACCCTGTATGACAACATGAAAGCAAAGCAGATACAACCAACGCCTCAATAGGGCCCTTGAGCACCCTAATGGGTCAACCATGGGTTAGGGTCTTAAAAATAGTATGTGTCATATAGTGAATGGGCTTTCTCAATCAAACAGAGTACAAACAAGACTTCTGGGAACTCATAAACTTCATTATCAAGCATAGTTGAGTCCTGATAGTCGCGTGTAAATATAACAGAATAGTAAAACACTGATAATAATAAAATAAAGCACAATTCTACGCTGAAACTATCCAATATTTCTAAAAAAAAAACTGAACGCATATAGAATAACGAGTATAAGAGTCTACCATTCATTCTGGGGTAGAACCAAATGTAGCGCAAAGAAAATTAGATGAGTAAAGATACAAGTGTATACTTTACTGAGAAAAATTTAACACACATAGACCGGCCAGAGGAAGGGGTAGCTGGCCATAGCATAATCTCAGAGAACCAAGAGACTTGTAACAGAGTTTTTTTTTTTTTAAATTCTTATATCCTTTAATATAACAAGCCAGAGGAAAGAGCTGCAGAGCTAGCCCAACTTAAGAGTCGCTAAATCCTCAATATAGAAGTACAGGGAACCGATGAATGTACATTAAACATAACCATAAGCTGAAGCTAAATCGGCACTGCTACTACTACAAAAACCTCGATCTGGGCAGAGGAGCCGACAAATCTTGGAAACAAAACCAACTACAATAAAATACAATAACAGAATACATGCAGACAGAAGCCCTCACTGGGCAGCAAACTGGGGAGCACCTCCATAACAGAAAGAGAACTTGGACGAAACCCCTTCTAGAAGGGAGAAAACAATTAACCTGGCAAGAGGGAAAATGTGTATGAAGCCAATGAAATCGGCAAACCGATCAGCTATCACAACCCTGGTATCAAGAAAGGGTTTGAAATATGTACTTACCTAGATAAATTGAGCGCCATGCCTGGAGCAGAAGCTGTTCCACCCTCATAACCTTCGGCGCTTGTTATTCAAGGTGCTGCTCAGCCTACCACAAGGAAAACGGAATTAGAGTTCGTCATTAAAAAAAGAAAGGCAGAACAATATGTAGCTAGTAAACCAAATAGAAAAATATCTGGCCTGCTAGGAAAAAGGCTCCTGAGATCCATGGGGTGGAAGGTGCTAGGCTCGCTCCTGTAAGATGGAATAGGAAGAACCTTTGGCCTGTAAACCCGTGAACAGAAGGAACTCTCTGGAAGCTAGTTCCAAATTGCATCGAATGAGAGCCAAAACCCGTAAGCGCCATATTGAAAAGTCACCCAGAGTAATTCTAGCTGTTCGATGGAAGGGAGAGGGTTCCCTCCATCGATTCAATCAGGAATCCCGAGAACGAGGTACCGCTACTGTAAACATTAATTCCGCAGCACTGCTGAGAGTTACGAACTAAGGTTGTATGTGGTTGAATTCGAGGTGGGCTTAGCTGTCACGCTCTTGGGCGAGTTACCAATAAATGCAGAATGGGGAAGTTCTGTCACCGTACCCATCAACACCCAGATCAATGTAGTGTAAACAGACCCGTATGTGGAAGAGTTGGAGTGATATGTATAGCTAATAGAGAATGGGTCGAAAACAATAAATAGACACCTTGGTAAATTCGTAAGATAAACTTAGCCATTTTTTCTTACTATTTTCACCTTGGTTATGTGGAGGTATGACATATGGTATCAGAGCCCAGTTACAAAACTGAGGCCTCTGGGAAATTGGAAGTGGCATACAAAAATAACATATATAATAAGATTACATTTTACTCGTGCAATTACCAGTTAGTACGCTAATTATCTTCTTTTCGTTGTCATTTATCTTATGTTCAAGGAAAGGACTAGGAACCAGAAGATTGGCAGCATGAGGAGAACAGACAGTACATCCTGCAGATATGCGATGAGACAGGGAGCACCTAGCCCCGAAAATAACCCTGAGCTATGGGTACAGCTCGTGGAGGAAGCCCGAAATACAAACCAGGCAATTCTGGAGACTGTGCAGGAACTAAAAAATGAAATGGCTTGGTTACGTGAAGACAACGCACGACTAACAATGGAGCAAGAAAGAATTTTAAAAAGTCTATCTGATAGGCAGAACCAGCCGCCAGTTAATCCTAGTACGGAACAACAGAGGGTGTCGGAAGAACAGAACCATCATATACCACCTGAAAGATCGGAAGAAAGAGAGGAACGTTCTGACCATGCATCTGAATAGCAGACCTCAAAAAGGCAAAGGTTGGAGTTGCAAGGAGAATTTCGTAAGATTAAACCACCACACTTTGACAGGGAACAGGAAGAAGAAGCTGAAGCACTGTTAATTAATATGAACAAATATTTTCAGCTGTACGAGTATGATCATAACCCTAAAGCACGACTGGCTATTTTTCAGCTGCAGGGAAAAGCTACCCTGTGGTGGGAGGAAGTTAAGATTGTAAAAGGAGTGACCGAGCAGATCATTACTTGGGAAAATTTCCAAAGGTACTTCAAGGAGAGATATCTGACAGAGCGCTTCTACGATGAAAAAGCAAGAGAATTCCATGACTTGCGGTTGGGACAGTAGACCATGGACGAATTTATCACCCATTTTACTTCCTTGCTTCGTTATGTGCCATATATTAGGGAGAAAAAGGGTAAGGTGCAAAGATTTGTTAGCAGTTTGCCACTGTATATGTGGGAGAGGATTGAGTTCGACAATCCAAAGTCAATGGATGAGGCAATCTGTAAAGCCATAATCTGTTATCAAGAGAGTAAACAAAAAGGGGAAACTTCTGGCAGAAAGTGGAATAAAAAAAAAGGCTATAAGTCAGTCGGAAGCAACAAAAGAAATCGCAGTGGCGGAGGTAAGGGGAACGACAAAGGACAAAACAACAGAACTGCACCAAGAACTTCATCCAAATTCAAGACAGCTAGTGAATCCAGGGTCAGCGAGCAGCCTGCAAGATTGGACAGCGAAGGGGCAGCAAGGCCCCCAGTGCAGTGCTGGGGCTATGGAGGGCCTCACTACATCAAAAACTGTCCACAATGTAAGGCAATTGAATAGTTATCCCAAATCCATGAAGCATCGATAGTCGGCGAGGTAGGACGTAGCGTGCCAAGGATTAATGCGGCTCTGGACGATCGTCAGGCGGAATATCATCCAACCATGGTCGAATTTGAAGGTAAAATCTCAGACCTTACCATAGTTGTTTTAATTGACCCTGGGGCCACACTAAGCTATATTAGTCCAAGGATAGTGGAACAATGTAAATTGCAACCTGTTAAATTCAAAAATCCATGGCTAGTACAGTTGGCTACAGGGGCCACGAGGCGAGTAATGGAAAAAATCAGTGACTGCTCCTTCACAATAGCAGGACAACCAGTGATGGCTGATCTAAATGTGCTTCCTCTTGGTTCATATGACATTCTGATCGGTATGGACTGGTTAGAAAATCACTGGTCATTAGTTGACTACAAGACAAAGATTATTTACTATCGGGATATGCATGGAGCTAGGAAGGAAATGAAAGGAATTAAGCGGCCAGTGCAGGTTCGACCAATAACTGCAACCCAGCTAGCAAAATGCATCAGAAAAGGGTGTCAGATTTATGCTATCCAAGAGGGTTATGCTGATTCTAAGGATAAAATAGCCATGTTAGATAGCATCCCTATAATACAGGAATTTGTGGATGTGTTTCCGGATGAGATTCCCGGACTGCCACCAAAAATGGATATAGACTTTACCATTGAATCGGTACCTGGCGTAGCCCCAGTGTCACGAGCACCCTATAGAATGAGTGTGCCTGAATTGACAAAATTAAAAATGCAACTGCAAGAATTACTAGATAAAGACTATATTCGCCCCAGCGTGTCTCCATGGGGAGCCCCAGTATTATTTGTCAAGAGAAAAGACGGAACCCTTCGCATGTGCATTTATTACCATCAGCTGAACAAGCTGACCATCAAAAACAAGTATCCTCTACCTCGGATCGATGAACTATTCGATCAAGTGAAAGGTGCAACAGTGTTCTCTAAGATTGATCTGTGATCAGGTTACCACCAGATCAGGATTAAGGAGGAAGATATCGCTAAAACATCTTTTACAACGAGGTATGGTCATTATGAATTCGTGGTGTTACCCTTCGGGTTCACTAACGCCCCTGCAACTTTCATGTGTTTAATGAACAACATATTTCATCAATATCTGGATCGATTTGTGCTGATATTTATCGATGATATATTAATATATTCCCGCACCATGGAGGAGGACAAGGAACACCTCAGATTGGTGCTACAGACTCTTTGAGAACACCAGCTATATGCTAAGTTCAGTAAGTGCGATTTCTTCAAGGAAGAAATCCAGTATCTAGGTCATGTGATCACAAAGGAACGAATTGCGATAGACCCAGAAAAGATAAGAGCCATAATGGAGTGGCTCGTACCGAAAGATGTAGTAGATATCAGGTCTTTTATGGGATTAGCCGGTTACTACAGACAATTTGTGGAAGGCTTCTCCAAAGTGGCATATCCCATCACTTCCTTAAAGAAAAAGGGAAGGGCATTCCAATGGACCCCAGAGTGTCAAAGGAGCTTTGAGCAGTTAAAACATCTGCTCACTATAACACCCATTTTGAGTATAGCTGATCCTGATAAGGACTATGTGGTGTGTACTAACGCAAGAAAGGAAGACGTGGGAGATGTATTGATGCAAGAACGTAAAGTGATTGCATATGAGTCTCGGAAGCTAAAAGAGCACGAGCAGAAGTACTCTGCTTACGACTTGGAGTTGGCTGCTGTCATACATGTTTTAAAGATGTGGCGGCATTATCTTATGGGTAGGAAATTTTTGTTGCTGACCGATCACCACAGTCTGACCAATTATTTCAGCCAGCCCACTTTAAACGCTAGGCAAGCACGGTGGGTGTACTTCTTGAGCAGCTTTAACTTTGAAATCAAACGTTTGCAGGGGAAGGAAAACCGGGTGGCAGAGGCCTTAAGTCGGAAGGTATAGAGTCTGTACAAAATCTCCATCAGTGTATGGAAAAGTCCTTTTTGGGAAATGATAAGGAAGGTAGCAGGACAAGATGCTGAATATCAGCAAATAAAACAACAAACACAATAATCTACTAGCGAGAAAAATCAGTAAGGATATGAGTTGGATGATGTTGTGATGTTGTTATCAGAAAATGATCACTGCGATTCGGAAGGATTACTTTTGGCCAGGAATGAAGAAGAATGTGGTTGAGTACTTGGCGCAGTGTCTAGAGTGTCAACAAATTAAGGCAGAACATCAGCTCCCAGCAGGACTACTACAACCGTTACCCATTCCGGAGTGGAAATGGGAAACCATTTCTATGGATTTTAGCATGGGACTGCCTAAAACAAGGAGGAATAATGATCCCATTATGGTGGTGGTAGACAAGTTGAGTAAAGCTGCACATTTTATACCTGTGCAATCCACTTACAGGGCTACACAGATTGCTCATATTTTTGTGCAGAATGTGTTCAAATTACATGGACTTCCGAAGACAATAATTTCAGATCGTGACGTGAAATTTACGTCAGCTTTTTGGAGAACATTGTTTGCTGAGTTGGGGACTCAGCTGAACTTCAGTACAACATATCATCCTCAGACCGACGGACAGACAGAACGAGTGAACCAAGTGGTATAGGACATGTTAAGGGCCTATGTAATGCAGCAACCGATGCAGTGGGAAGAATACTTGCACCTGGTTGAATTTGCGTACAACAATGGGTATCATACCTCGACGCAAATGAGTCCCTTTGAGATCCTATATGGTCGGAAATGCCGTACACCCTCAAGCTGGGGCGGACCCGAAGACAAACTAAGATTAGGGCCAGAAATGATTAAAGAAATGGAAGGTATGGTGAAAAGGGTACGCGCTAATTTGAAAACTACTCAGGACAGACATAAGAGTTTTGCTGACTGAAAGAGGAGGTTCAAAGAATACCATGTTGGTGACCATGTTTATATCAGAATTCAAGCCAAAAAGAGTACACTGCAATGGAGTGGGTGTGCCAAGTTGGCACCCCAATATTGTGGACCATTCCAAGTCTTGGCAAGAGTCGGGTCGGTGGCTTATCAGCTCGCCCTGCCAAGTCACATCCGGGTTCACAATGTCTTCCATGTTTCAGTGTTGAAAAAATATGTTTATGACCCTAGACATGTGATCAGATGGCAGGACATTCAGGTGGGAAATTGTTGTTACGATAGACCTGTAAAAAGGTTCATTTTCAAGGAAACTAACTTCGAACGTTGCATGTTGCAGGTTGAACCGGAAGGAGAAGTCTTGGTCGAGCCACTGAGCATCCTTGACCAGAGAGAAGTACAACTGCGGAGACGAGCTATTACCCAAGTTAAAGTGCAGTGGCGGCACTTTGGGCTTGATGAGGCCACTTGGGAAGATGAAGAACTGATGAAAATGACCTATCCAGGGCTATTCATGGCTGAAGGACATCGGGACGATGTCCAATCTCAGGGGGGGAAGATGTAATGACCCCAGAAAATTTGTAAATATTTTGTTACCACCGTAGGTGAAAACATTGGACAAGGATTCTTATTTTTTGTTTTAATTAATAACACTGTTAACTCTGAATTTGAGTATTAATCGAGTAATATCAAATATTGTAACTTCTCATTGGGAAGTTGTTTTCTTTTCTTGATTAAAAAAAAAAAAAACAGTTGCCCGTAGAAGGGGAAAACCCTAACTGCCTTCCCTAGCGGGAAGAGGGGGGAAAAAGGAAAAGACTGGGCTGTTGAGGAACAGATGGGGGAATGATAGAAAATTTATGCTAAGTCTGGTGATGACCAGATAGCATGGGCATGAACGTGCAACAGGTTTGCTGAAGGCTGTGGTCTGGCAAACAAGCTTGAGGGGAGATTCGGTCTTGCAGATGAATCTCATGGACGGGAGGAAAAAAAGTAGAAAACCAATGTTTACAAAGCTCTGAAGGAGCAAGAGGAAGAAATACTGAACGTACCGGAACACAGGTAAGTACAATTTATGTCACCCTTCTTCTGTAAGTTATTGAGTTGCTGAAGAGCTCCATTCAAAGTGGTCTGGTTTATTCTATATGGTCTAGTTTGAATCTGTTAAGTGGGTTCTGTTTTATTTAAATCTAGTTACATTTTGTGAAAGGCTTCCCATTTGGGAAACCCTGTTCTGGGAAGTGATATTAGTGCAGGCAGGATGACTAAGAGTGTGGGGGTGAACGAATGGCACTGAGCTGAAAGCGCAGAGATCCCTTTAGTTACAAGACGGCTATATGCACTGGTTAAGACACTTGTGGCCATATGGACCAGGTGGAAAGACTTAGGAGAGATATGGAGAACTCATGTTGTGGATAAACCGAGGAGGACCTAGCCATAAATTCATATCCATAGTTAAGTCGAAGACCGTTAGGGGGAAACTGGTAGTGTTTCTAGATAAATTTTAGAGCAAGTTGCAAAACCGTAAGTTTTAAGTATAGTTATTTTCAACAATCATAATAATACTTTGCTTCCAACAAAAGATTATTGTATTATGTTCGAACAATTGAAAGTAAACAAAAGAGACTGGAACATTTCTTTCATAACCAGGAAAGTGAAATTGTAGTAACGACATGTGGTTAACTGGAAGATTTGACTAATACTAAATTTATTGGCTGACCCACAGTAGTCATACGTTTATGGTGAGGTACCCTGTATGACAACATGAAAGCAAAGCAGATATGACCAGTGCCTCAATAGGGCCCTTGAGCACTCTAATGGGTCAACCATGGGTTAGGGTCTTAAAAATAGTATGTGTCATATAGCAAATGGGCTTTCTCAATCAAATAGAGTACAAACAAGACTTTTGGGAACTCATAAACTCTATTATCAAGCATCGCTGAGCCCTGATAGTCGCATGTAAATATAACAGAATAGTAAAACACTGATAATAATAAAATAAAGCACAATTCTACGCTGAAACTATCCAATATTTCTAAAAAAAAACTTGAACGCATATAGAATAACGAGTATAAGAGTCTACCATTCATTCTGGGGTAGAACCAAATGTAGCGTAAAGCAAATTAGATGAGTACAAATACAAGTGTATACTTTACTGAGAAAAATTTAACACACATAGACCAGCCAGAGCAAGGGGCAGCTGGCCATAACATAATCTCAAAGAACCAAGAGACTTCTAACGGAGTTTTTAAAAAAAAAAAATTCTTATATCCTTTAATATAGCAAGCCAGAGGAAAGAGCCGCAGAGCTAGCCCAACTTAAGAGTCGCTAAATCCTCAATACACAAGTACAGGGAACCGATGAATGTACATTAAACATAACCATAAGCCGAAGCTAAATCGACACTGCTACTATTACAAAAACCTCGATCTGGGCAAAGGAGCCGCCAAATCTTGGAAACAAAACCGACTACAATAAAATACAATAACAGAATACATGCAGACAGAAGCCCTCACTGGGCAGCAAACTGGGGAGCACCTCCATAATAGAAAGAGAACTGGGACGAAACCCCTTCCAGAAGGGAGCAAACAATTAACCTGGCAAGAGGGAAAATTATCTGTCACAAGGAAAACGGAATTAGAGTTCGTCATTAAAAAAAGAAAGGTAGAACCATGTGTAGCTAATAAACCAAATAGAAAAATATCTGACCTGCTAGGAAAAAGGCTCTTGAGATCCGTGGGGTGGAAGGCGCTAGGCTCGCCCTTGTAAGATGGAACAGGAAGAACCTCTAGCCTGCAAACTCGTGAACAGAAGGAACTCTCTGGAAGCCAGTTCCAAATTACATCAAATGAGAGCCAAAACCCATAAGCGCCAGATTGAAAAGTCACCCGGAGTAATTCTATCCGTTCGATGGAAGGGAGAGGGTTCCCTCTATCAATTCAATCAGGAATACCGAGAACAAGGTACCACTGCTGTAAACATTAATTCTGCAGCATCGCTGAGAGTTACCAACTAAGATTGTATGTGGTTGAATTCGAGGTGGGCTTAGCTGTCATGCTCTCAGGCGAGTTACCAATAAATGCAGAATGGGGAAGTTCTGTCACCGTACCCATCAACACCCAGATCAATGTAGTGTAAAGACCCGTATGTGGAAGAGTTGGAGTGATATGTATAGCTAATAGAGAATGGGTCGACAACAATAAATAGACACCTTGGGAAATTGGTAAGATAAACTTAGCCATTTTTTTTACTATTTTCACCTTGGTTATGTGGAGATATGACATATAGTGTTGATAATTGGTTGCAGTTTGGGAAAAAAAAATCTCTTATGTGATTATCTTTGTCCATTTTTAGTGGCCGAATCTGTTGGTAAAAGACACAGACTACCTGACTTAATTTTTTGATAGCCTTCACAGTTTATTTTTTAGCCTCATTATTTCCATACTTCATCTTCAACGACTTTCAAACTACTTTACTGATGAGAAAATTTTAATGTCCTTTTTCCTAATTAGGCATTAGAATCCAGGTTGTTAATAGTGTTGGACTGGTAGAGCCCACAATGTTGCAAGGAACCTCTTCCTTGTATAAGAATATCACTTTAGCTGGACACGAATGTTATATGCAAAGGAATTTTTAGTTTCAAGTTGAGGAAATGCTTACCACAATGTTCTGTGAAACTAAATTAATTTGTTATAGATCATTGTTAGAGATGGTTTTAATGAATTAATTGAACACGAATAAAATAATGAATGCCAAACGAAACGTACAACACCTTTAAAAGGCTTCAGTATACACAAATTAGAAAATTATTAGAATAAAATGAACATTAATTTAGGTAAAATGTCGAGGTATATTTTTTGAAATCCTTAGTTGTTTTTCCGAGCATTGTTTGTTCCGATGTTTTCGCAAAAGCGAAGCTCTGCACAAATCTCAAATCTATAAAGGAAATACTGGTGCAAGGTTCGACTCTAGACCCTCAGCTCAGTCAAAAGGAGCAATATTGTTTCTCCACAGAGGAATTAGTCACTCCCATTAAGTATGTATATACATTATTGATCTAGGGTGTAGATTTATTGACTGAATTATATCTTCCAAGGTATCGGTTTCTCTTCACAAACTCCCATTTCCACCAGTTTCATTGTTGCTGGTTAGTGCATTGCTTTCATTAAAGATTAAATAGAAAAAGGTATAGTAAAAGGAAGTATTATTTTTACATATTAAAATAAGTTTTGATAATGAATTACACTGCTTGTAATAATGAATTACACTGGTTGATTTGGTTGATTTGAAAACAGTTCTTTAAAAAATTAATTTTTTTCTTATATAATTTTCACTAAATTTTTTCTTTAAGTTATTATAGATCACAAAAAACTGAATAAAAAAATTAGATTATTTATATTAACATTAAAAATGTATACTCATTGCAAATCGCCCATGAGAGGTGAAAGTTGCACAATGACAGGCTAGACTGAT
>APFE030543921.1:0-18866 GCA_000404065.3 Pinus taeda
TTGAACAAGGACTGAACAAGGATAATTAAGCCAAATGAGCCCAACAAGTTACCAATTTTGGGGCTCATCATCACCCCCTTGCTAAAAGGGTTGCTCATCCTCTGAGCAACTAGTCCAACTCCTCGTCTTTCATTGCTTTAATGGCCACTCTCACATCCCAGGCTTCTAAAGTAGTGTCCTCCACACTGTCATGGAATTCGGCCTTCCTCTCCACCTCTTTCCACTGCTTATGCTCCTCCTCTTCTGTGCCTCCCTCTAACAATCCCAAAAGCAAGGGTGGAATTAGCTTGAGTCCTATCCAATTGGCTTGGAGGTTCTGCATAGACTTCTTGTAGAGAGGTATTCGTGCCAAAGCCTCCCTCATCCAAGTTGGAGTGTGATATTCTCGAATTTTGAGGCTGTGGGACAATGTGTTCCACCTACGGGTGCAAGCATGAACACAATTGTCCCCTAGTAATCACTCCATATCCTCGAAGTGTGCTATGGCCTAGGCCTGAAGATTCATGTACTCTAATAAACCCCGAGAGTTGGTTGCTAGGTACTGGTGAGCGGATATCAATGCTGTGGGGTCCCCTGGCTCTGCTCTAATCAGCAGTGGTTCATGTAACTCCCAGTCCATGACATTCCTGACCTCAGCTGCTCTCTTCTCTTCATGTTTTAACCATGAGGTCATTGCCATCAGCTGCATGTCCCCTACTGCTGTTTTGGGGTCCCACGAAGTGATGTTTGGAAGGGCCAAATTATGGAGGTAAAACTCTGAAAGCTTGGCCTTATCTTCCGATGAACTAGTGTTACATAAATCTATGAACTTCTAGGGGTTTTGGATGTGAGAGATACCCCTCTGTGCCAATGTGTTGATTTGGAACTGCATCCACTGGTCCCTTAGGTACAGGCCATAAGATTTGGCTGGCTACCTACATTGCAGTTCTTCCATTGCCCAACTGGCCATGCAAGCCAGTTGTGCCTCCTTTTCTTGCACCTGTTTCTTTAGGGACTATATCTCCATATCTGCCTGTAGTCCCCTTTCCTGTAGCTGTTGGTTAAATTCCTCGAGATTAGCTTGCATCTCTTCTTTTCCTTGAGGCTCTGCTGAGGGATCCTTGGCTGTCGTGTCCTTTTCTTTCCTCTGTCCCTGTAGCTGGAGCTGTTGTTTAAGCAGTTCATTTTCTTCTCTTAACTTGGCTTGCTAGGAGCTTCCCACATGCCTTACTCTTGCCAACTCCCTTTGTGCTTCCTTGAGCCTTTCCTCTAGAGGTCCTATATCTGCTACCTCCTTAGATTTAGCGATCCTCATCCACGTGTGGGTTCGTACCCGTTCTTCCTCTAGTGCTAAAAACAGTGGCACTGTGAACTTTTGGGGAATAATTCTGTCGGCCTCCAAAAAGTTATAATAAGAACCCAAATTGGGCTGGGGGCTTGGTTCCATGATAACATCGGCTTTCTCCTCCTTTGGTGGTGACTTGGATGCTCCCTCCTCCTCTTGTGGTGACTCGGCTGCTCTCTCCTCCATCTGCTCAGTTTCTTTCAGCCTAGCCAAAGTTTCCTGTAGAATACCCTCAACATCCTGTAGAGAGGCTTCTGAGCTTAATTTTTCCATTCTATCACTCCATGAGGATGTTTTTGGGCTCCCCGGCTCATAAGTAATGGATGCTTTGGAGGGGGATTTATCCCTTGGTGTGGTAGGGGTGTCCATGATGGTGATCGGTTCTTTTGATCGAGGCTGGGGTCTGCTAGTCTTAATCCTTACACTACTTCTCGCTTTGAAGTACAGAGGAGTCTCCCTCTTTCATTTTTCTTTTGGCTTGGGAGAGGTACTTAGGGTGGCCAATGCAGCTGCTACCTCCCTAGCTAGGATTTCGGGCGACTTCTCCTTCTGTTGTCCTCCTTTCGGATTTCCTGTAGAAAGTCCTGTAGCGATTGCTTTCTGGCTTCCTGTAGAAGCCGGTTTCAACTTTCCTGTAGAAATACTCTGCTGCTTTCCTGTAGAAGCCGAAGCCACTGTTTTAGCCTTCTTGGCCGAGAGGACTTTTTCTTTTATCTTGGCTGAGGTTGCCTTAGGGGTGCCCTTACTGTCTTGGACTTTCTCAGTCCGTTCTGCCCTGCTCTGTAGTCGTTTCTCCCTGGGCGTTGGTGCAATTCCATCATCCCCTGTTTTGGCAGCTTGCCCTATTGCTGGTGTTCCTTTTTGTTCCTTCTTTAGTGTTTTTCCAGGGGTGTCTTGTTTTTTAACTTTCTTCTCGGCCTGAGTAGGCTCCTTCTCCTCACTGCTAGAAGAAGTGAGCTCCTCAGCTAAGACTTGGATGTCATTGTCCTTTGACATATTCCAGAAAATTTCCTAGGAGAGAGGGACAGTGAAAGTGTGGAGTACATCTTCCACGAGGAGCTTAATAAGCCCATGATGAGCTAGCTGGTCTGGTGTCCCCTCTCTGAGTTTGGTGGCACACCCAGTCATGGACTGCAGGAGGAAATAAGGAATGCTCAATTTTTGCTCTGAGGGTAGGTCCATGTGGTGTCTGAGTTCTGTGAGCAGCCGAAAATGATAACCATATATGATGCTAAATCACCCCTCACACGTAATATACTTCATAATTTGGAGGCTGACTTCATTCCAGAACGGTTGTAGGCTAGTCCTCCGAACTCCGTTCTTATCTTCTGAGAATTGTTCTTCTGGCAAGAAGAATTCTTTCTTAGCCTTCTGACCCAGCTTCCTCTCCTCCTTATCCCAAGGCATCCCCATTGGAAGATCAGTTACTCTGCTGATGAGCTGTGGGGTGAGTCTGAGGGTCAGTCCCTCTGAATTTGACGACGACCAATGTCTTTGACTTTGGCTTTAAGGACCGAAGGAATTCTTCCGCAATTTCATCATCGTTACCTTGGAGCTTGTCACAAAATGACATCCAGTGTCACGGGAAAACAAGTCCACCACCTCAGGGGTTTCCCGTAATTTCTTTGAGTCCGACGGTTCTTTTCGAATGAACCCACCCGGCATGGTAAAACTCTGTGTTTGCTCGCATTTTCATGCAGACTGGGAATTATGGGTGGATTTCCCCCTCAGAGCGTAAAAAAGATATCTTTGGTCGATTACCCTGTGCTGAACTTTCCTGTTGTGGAGCGATAAAAAGGTGTCTTTTAAACTCCTAATTACCTCACATTAATTGTCAACCCAGGGACGACTTTTTATTTCAAGAGTGTACTCAGTCTGAGGCGGCTATTTACTCAAGAGTAATGTTTAGTAGTACAGTGTTCAGAAAATACAAGGGTAAACGGATGCTAAACTATGACTAAATTGCTTCAAAAGGATAAAATCACACAAGGAAGCTTATCAGTCAAGGGTGCGGAAGTGATAACCCATCCCTCTAGAAACTGATGGAAAGGAAATTAGAGCATGGACCATAGGTCTGGGAGCTAGGCAGCGATTGCTGAGGCTCACTATAGCCTTAGACCTTATCTCACACCAAATAAAGTAAATGGAATGGCAGAAAGTAAAATAGAACAGCAAATAGGAAATGGAACAGCGAGCCTAAAATGGAACGGCTGTAAATGGAACAAAAAACTAGAATTAAAGGAATCTGAACAACAAGCTTTAATTAATGTAAATGAACAACAGAAAAGCCAAATTAATAGCAATCTTTACTCTAAGAATAAATCGAACAACACAAGGAAATATAACAACATTGATTAATGATGGAATATGAAACAATGCTGGAAAGTCAAATATAAATACACACGGCACACCTTAATAGTAATCTGATACCGTAATCCAATTATCAGTCTTAGTTATAAAGAATACGACTGTATTTTGTAATGGAACAACAATGTTCATAGATTCAACAATCGCAAGGAAATATAATTTCTAAGATGAAAATAATACCAATGGTCAAATGTTACAACAGAGGCACTCCATAATTGAATAGCAATGGTATCCTGTAAAAACCATTTATATCAGCACTTAAGGAAACAACAATGCGTTGCAAAATCGATATGATATTTCTGTCTCAGAAAATGAGATTACGTGGTAGAGTTGTGATGTAAAATCATATAACATACCAGATTACCAAATAAAATGGATAAACAAACCACGCATAAAACGAAAGAATATAATATATAGTAGCAGCAGCAATTGTAAAGATATGATACACAACAACAGCAGCGTACTCCACCAGAGGCTGGGCCCTTAGCCGCCAGCGGACGTTGCTGGGTTACTTAAGAAGGAAAAGAGTGAACAGAAACTCCCAAATCATGTATTAATCAGCAAATTATGGAATCATTACAACAACAAATGCTTGAGAATTACAGCATGCAACAATCCATATCCTATGAATAATCCACCATCATTCTTCATCATTTTTCATGCCCCAAAAATCATCCTAAAGTCATCCTGAAGCCATCCCCATCTCTGATCTTTGTTTTCATTTAAATAGAGAGATCAGAGAGAAGTTACAATAAAGATAAGTACAACATGATTTCTTTTACAAAATTGGATTGATTCTAACCATTTGATCAAAAATAAAATATATTTCCTTCCATCTCTCAACAAAAGCAAGACGAATTTGGCTTTGCAGCTGAGATTTGGAGGACGGCCGCAACAACAAATCTCAGAAAATTGTGCTCAAAGAACCCTGTGTTTCACTTAGTAAAAGCCGCATTTGGGAAAACCATTCATTATCAAAGTTAATTGGGCCCGTTCTGGACAAAACCCATGTTCAGGATTTCTCAGATTCATCTTCATTTGCTCAAAATCGCAACCGTAAAACTGTCACTCCTTATTCCAGCGAATTTCTGAGTTGGCGCTTCTAAAAATCAAATCTTCAATCTGGAAGTTACCTTGGAGGCTAAAAATGGTGAATAATGTTATAACCAACTTATTAGAACTATCATTGATAAAATAATTCATAATCATCAATTTATTAGAAATAAAGGAGAATAAATAATATAAGAGCATAAATCATCATAAAATAGATTTATATAATAAATTATAATAAATGACATGATGAGGAATAGTGGAAATGGGTGGGATAAGTGTTCAAAAGTGATAATAATAATGGCATATTAACGGCCCAACATACCCCCACACTCAATATGTTGCATGTCCTCATGCAACGAAAACTGAATATATTGCATGTCCTCATGCAACCCAAAAACCAAAACCCATGTGTTAACCAAGCAATAAAAAAATATGTTCATCTCAGCCCATGAAATGGATAGAACAAATGAATTCTTCCTTAATTAATGAATATGCAATTTTAGGAATCTTTGATGAAGGCATAACAACTTTTACATTGACGTTCAAATTATGTGCATATGAAGTTGCAGCAAAATATGATATAAGTGACAGCAACCTTCATTAACCATTTTCTCAAAAACTACAAACCAGATTTTGTTGAAATGTGGTAAGTAAATTTGTAATATATGAATGCCTCTATGATCCAAAAATTGGATTGTTTTGATGCACGGATCATGAGATATAAACAAAATGGTTGTAGGTGAGAGTGCATGATTTCCGAAATTTTGTGAACCAATTTAACTTGAAATGATCTGGGTTTGTATATTTTAATAGTATGTCTGTGTTCCCTAGAGATCACAAGAATTGAGTTCATATTATGGAAATCAATTTCTACACTGAAATTGTATGCCTTAAATGAGAAAGAAAATAGAAAACATCCATCATGCGTAGCAATTCCTCCCCCTCTTTGAAAAATTAGCATGCCCTCATGCGATGCTAGAAAACAAATAGAGGCGGTGGCTACCAGCGATTGAATTCTATGCTTGGTGTAAAACAACATGGAAGAAGGGAGGTGTTGAGAATGAATAAGAATATAAATGGATGATAAAGGATATGAATGACATGGTCATAAAAAGAAATAAATGAAAGTGACACTCCCCCAAACCAAAAGATGATATGCTGCTGAAAAATGGGAAGTGGTAAAAACTATGAAATGAAGGATGATAAATAATGCACAAAATGGATTTTCATGAAATTCTCCTAAATTCGTAATAAATAAAAAAATTATGCTATTTTACCTCAAGTTTTACCTCCAAAAGAAAAATGTGGAATGACATATATGTATTGGAAGTTGTTGAAGCTGATGTAGGCAAAGTTGGTGCTAAAAGTGATGCAAAAGGTGGAATCCAGGTAAGCACATAATATCTGAACAGTTGTTCACGTTTTCGAGTTGCTCGAGCCTCTTCTGTTAGTTGCAATAGTGTGGTCATGTTGCGAATAGAGTTCTGCCCCATACTTGTTCTTCTCCCGTAAACAAAGCACTATTCTGCATACAATGTTCTTGAATCCATAGTGTTAGCTTTGAATAGCAACAGATAAGATGCATGCAAAAATTTCAATTAGAAAAACATGTATACATGCAATACTAATATGTTGTCAAATCAACAAGGTATGGCAAAGTGCAGTAATCATATCGCATGCAATCCCATAATGCATACAATCCCCCCTCCAATTGGAAAAATTAGTTCCATAACCATAAAGCATATGAAAGGGGTGGTGCTGACGACAAGGCAATGGAATGAACAATATATCAGTAAATGAAGCAGAGTACACTTATCAATGATAGGACGGTGAAAGTTATAGTTATATTGAGAGCAAGGTGTGTAAAGATAGTTATGAATAAGAGATAGGATGCTTTGGATTGATGATAGTTTAGGAAAAACGAAAAAGAATGACAATATGCTAAAAAGATGCTTTGCTGATGGTATTCTAGCTGAAAATGATGTGATTGATCATAAAACAATTTCTCATGCATAAAGGTTCAAAACAGGAAAAAGTTAAGGAAAGAACTTCTCTGATAAAAAAAAAGAATAAGAAAAGGGTATTATAGTAATAATTGACGATAAGATATAAATTCAATACCATAAGTAGAGCCTCTGCTACCAGCAGGCGTCCATAGCCTCGACAGGGTTGCTTTTTAACCCATATGAGCCAGGATCCTCAATTTATAAATGGAGAGTTTTAGTGTTGTTCTACAGAAGAGATCAGTGTGCTGGCGTGGTAACAGATAACCACACTGCCATTCACTGGGAGGTAGCAAAAGTGATCAGGCCGACTCGTGATGAGACCTCCTGTTCAAGGATAAATTTGGCTATCCAATGGATCATAACCCTGGTGTGGTGGCCATAATGGGAATGTCACTTTGTTACAACCTTATGAACATGGTAGGCTGGCTCGTAATGAGACCCCCTCTCCTCCATCTGTGAATAAAATTTTGTTGTTATTAAACATTTTTATTATAAAAAGAGGGAGGCTCAGGACTCCTTAAGAGCAGGGATGGTGGAAGAAGTTGAACATGTCGATAGAAAAAATATACCCATAATCTCATTTATTACAAACAGAGAAGATTATAACCATGTAGGATGGAACCAGCATGGTATTAATATGATCAATACGAATCATGTATAGCAGAAAACAATGCAGTAAAGTAATATATAAATAATTGTGTCCCTTTTGAAAATAAACTATCATCAAGGAACTGTCCTGTTAAAGATCATAATGTAAATGATATTAACTCACTTCAATAGAATCCATAATTCTTGTCCTTATAAAAGTAGTGTACTTCATGCCATGAAAGGGAATCATTAAAATGTGGTTGAGATGAACTAGGAATAATCCCACAAGTGGAAGGAAGGGTTGCTCTCGAAAATACTCCCAAAGTGTTGCTTTTTTGAAGGAACAACAAAAACACCCAAAAAGAAAGTGGTGTTCTATGTAGGGAACAACAAAGAAAATGAATACCAAAAAAAGAAAAAATACACACACAAAAGAACGTGAAAATGCACATGTCGTTCCTTTGGAAAAAAGAACAACAAAAACTAAAAGTGTCGTTCCTTTAGAAAAGGAACAAAAAATGCAAGTGTCGTTCCTTTGGAAAAGGAACAACAAAAATCAAAAGTGTCGTTCCTTTAGAAAAGGAACAACAAAAACGCAAGTGTTGTTCCTTTGGAAAAGGAACAACAAAAATGAAAAAGTGTCGACGTGCTATTCTTTTCGAAAAGGAACATCAAAACATGAAAGTGCAGAAGTGTTGTTCCATTTCGAAAAGGAACAACAAAACGTGAAAGTGCAGAAATGCTGTTCCATTTCGAAAAGGAACAGCAACACATGAAAGTGCAGAAGTGCTGTTCCATTTCGAAAAGGAACAGCAAAATGTGAAAGGGCAGAAGTGCTGTTCCATTTCGAAAAGGAACAACAAAACGTGAAAG
The DNA here is from genome assembly GCA_000404065.3 of Pinus taeda. Classification (NCBI taxonomy): domain Eukaryota; kingdom Viridiplantae; phylum Streptophyta; class Pinopsida; order Pinales; family Pinaceae; genus Pinus; species Pinus taeda. Next base: position 8,212 of record APFE030543921.1, read on the forward strand.
TGCAAGAAGTGCTGTTCCATTACGAAAAGAACAACAAAACGTGAAAAGTGCAGAAGTGTTGTTCCATTCGAAAAGGAACAACAAAACGTAAAGTGCAGAAGTGGTTTTCCATTTCGAAAAGAACACAAAACGTAAAGTGCAAAGGTTAATCCATTCGAAAAGGAACAAACAAAACGTAAAAGCAAAGTGTTGTCCATTTCGAAAAGGAACAGCAAAACGTGAAAGTGGCAGAGTGCTGTTCATTTCGAAAAGGACACAAAAAAATGTAAAGTGAGAAGTGTTCCACAGCAAAACGTGAAAGTGCAGAAGTGTGTTTCCATTTGAAAATGAAACAGCAAACCTGAAAGTGCAGAAGTGTTGTTCCATTTCGAAAAGAAACATCAAAACGTGAGTGCAGAATGCTGTCATTTCAAAAGGAACACAAAACGTGAAGTGCAGAATGCTTTCCATTTTGGGAAAAGGAACGCAGCTTTCCGTTTCAAAAAAGGAAAAACAATGTGAAAGTGCAAAAGTGTTGTTCCATTTTGAAAAGGAAAACAAAACGTAAAGGCAAAAGTGTTGTTCCATTCGAAAGGAACAGCAAAACGTGAAAGTGCAGAAGGCCTGTCCATTTGAAAGGAACACAAAACGTGAAGTGCAGAAGTGTGTTCCATTTCGAAAAGGAACATCAAAACGTGAAAGTGCAGAAGTGCTGTTCCATTTCGAAAAGGAACATCAAAACGTGAAAGTGCAGAAGTGTTGTTCCATTTCGAAAAGGAACAGCAGTTGTTCCATTTTGAAAAGGAACAGCAAAATGAACCGTGAAAAAGGAACAGCAAAATGAATGGCTGACCCAAAAAGTACTATTCCTTTGGAAAATAAATAGCAAAACGAAAATGATGTCCCTTTGAAAAAGGAACATCAGGAACGACAAAAATGCACACAAATGTTGTCCCTTCAGAAAAGGAACAGCAAAATGCACAATCATAAAATGCAAGCAGGCAAAGAATGAATTAGCTGTTCACTGCATTGATGCTGAGGATGAGTTACACTTTGAATGAAGCAACACCTGAAACATAAAATATAAGAGAAATTAGAAAAGAAACAACAAAAAACAGTATATAAATAAATAAATTGAGTTACAACAGCTATGATGCTATGTCAAAAAAATGATTTATTCGAAAAATGTTTTGGCAGCAAAGACATGACAGGAATCTTCAAATGGAAATCAATTATTTATTTCTTCTATTATGAATCCGTTGGGTAATGAGTTGGATAAAGTTCCTTTGTTTCATTTAAAATTTCTGTCAAAATCACTCGTCCATAAATTGACCTTCTTTTTCTCCTAGGACCTGCAAAAAACAAGTATCTACCTGCAATAAAACATTAAATCATGGAGAAAGAGAGGTGCGCGGGCTCCCCTAATCCAAAAATTATGCAAAAAAATAACAAGTAGTTACTCTGTAGAACAAATCACGGAGAAAATAACAAAGTAAAATTTATTTGTCACCTGCGGGAGAGCAGTGGTCGACCATACTAACCAGCAATGTTTTAATCACAACTTCTTTGTTTTTCGTCCAAAGTGAGTGATTCCAAAGCCAAATGAGAGCTAATTCAAAGGTCTATCTCCAATAGAAACAGGTTTTAAAAACTCAACGATATGATATGTCAAATTTAGTTAGAACAACCTGCATAACAGAATCATTTTCGATTACCCAGCTTAGACCAACAATTGATATTGCAAACATAACTTTCTCGTTTAATGTCGGATTCGAATGATTCAAATTGGAAATGAAATAGATTCATTTATTGATCTCCAATAGAAACAGGTTTTGAAGACAAGAAGAATTGATAAGTCAAATACTGTAAGGAACAACCGGAAAGACAAAGTTTTAAGAGTGCTGATTTACGATAGACAGTCAGTATTTTGATCATAACTTCCCCATACGATATAAAAAATAAGTGATTCAAATTGCATTGTAAACTAGATTCATAGAGGAATCTACCATAGAAACAGATTTTAAAAATTCATTCATTTAAGCCTCCAAAAACTGACTGTCCCAACTCTGTTCCTGAGCTGCCCACTAGACACCCGGTCAATGTTTTGGCTCTAACTTTTTCGTTTCAAAACCAAATTGAGTAATTAAAATTGGGTTAGAAAGTAGACATCAAGGGCTACCTAGGATAGAAACAGGTTTTAAAAACATTCACTTTTGATCCCTCAAAACATGACTGTCCCGACTGTTTTTCCAGAAAGTCCATCAAGCCCGCAAGCCAAAAAAATGAAATTCAAGCATTTTTTCAAATTGATGATAAAAATGAAAATAAGTGTTTGTAGAACTATTATTTCCATTATAATTCATCTACATACACAAATAATTAAAAATTATCACCAATGTTAATTTCAATAGCATGTTGCAACAAAAACAACTAGGTTTACAAAAAAACAAAATGCACTTATTTATGCCCTTATTTATTTTATTTCTATACTAACCTACTTTAATTTGAAAAATGAATGTAGCTACGTATATGAGTACTTCCAGTGGAGCCATTTTCAAAATAAGGCTCCATGTATGCACATACCCAAATTTGAAAAATGCATCTTAATAAATATTAGGGTATGAGAAGCCAACTTCCCTTGAAAAATGGTATCAAAAATTGTTGAAGCATAGAATGATGTTGCAAACAAATGATGGAGTGAAACCAATCTTCAATATATCCTTTACTTTCTTGATTTCCCATAGCCATCATATCATGAAGTTCTTGAGCTTTTAAAATAGCTTGTTGATGCATAGTAAAAGAAACCTCATTTTCTTCCATAGCTTCTACAATTTTTGCATTTGAAACATTCTGAATCTCATTGTAAGTTTTCTCTAATAACACATGTGAGATAGAATGGGTGGGAAGGGTGGGTAAATTTGTAGTTCAACATTGTAAGCATGTTGTACTGGTTTATTATGGTGAGGATGTGGGATTAGTTGAGCAGGAAAATGTGTAAAGAATGGAGCATTGTGATGATGTGGTTGATTGAGTTGAGTGAATGAATATGATAGGCAAGCAGGTGTTGCAAAAGAGACGGTGGAGAATATGGAGAATGTGCTTGTGCTACAAGATAAGGGAGAGTAGTCATGCAATCATAAGGTGAACCATGCCAACTTGTAAACAAGATTGGTGGTTATATTGAAATTGACATGGCTGCCCTAACACATTAGTATTCCATAATGGATTATGCAAGTAAGAGAATGGAGAAGAAGTGTTTTGAAATGTACTTGTAGGCCATGATTTCCATGGTTTTGACCTTGTTGCAGCTTCCTCGCCTCTTTGATATGCTACTTCCACATTAGATAAGGAAGAACAACCATCTATGGTATGCTCCTTTCGGTCATGAGTGAAAAACACTTCATCAAATTCTCGATTTTTATGAACCTGCAAAACATCCAATTTTTCATTTAGAGAGTTAATAAAATCAACTTTAAATTTTTCAAATAAAACATTGATTTCAGCTGTTATGTCTCCTATTCTTGTAGCAGATTTGGAAAAGAAAGAACAAACATCTCTAGAATTTTTACCAGCCTTGGAGATTCCTCTTGAATACCTTATGCACAACTCACAAATATCATCATATGACAACTGAAAAACATCACCTTTTCCTATCAGATTTAAGAGTTCTAAAAATTTATCTTTGATTCCTTTAAGAATGAGTGTTTTTAAGGTCTCTTTCTCCAAATGCTGATATTTTGATTTTTGAAGGTTGTATTGAAATCGATCTACATAGTCCTCCAAGCTTTCATCTGCCCCTGGTATCATATCGAAAATATCTTCATTGGATTGCAATAGTCTTCGTACTTCTTCAAGAATATGTTCTTCATGTCCTCCCATGATTGGATGAAATTCCCACCTAGGCTCATGAACCATCGGAGAGATGCTCCTTTTAGAGTAAGAGGAAACACTTTCAACCTTTGATTGTTAGTGTAATAATCATATCCTCTACAAAGTATTTCAAACTCAAACAAAAATGTATGTGGATCTTCATTTGCTAAACCATGAAAATTTGGTAAAGATGGGGGAATTATGTGCATTTGTGTCACTCCTCCTAGATCTTTGATAGGAAATTCAAAAGTAGAAACGTGAGCCATTTCTTACCATAGTATAAGATGTTCTTCATGTGTTTCTTCGAGGCTCCTTCAAATGTTCCTGTCAATCGGTTAGTGAAATGGGTGGTGCTTACATCACCACTTGCGTGAAATCATGTGATTCATTTTTTTTTAAATTTCTATCTTTTTCCTAATCATTCACACAAAAATTCAAACATCTATTTCTACCCTAGGTTCTTTAACAGTCCTGCTGGAAAGCGGACAGGGGAGCAGGGCTTTTACATGCTCCGTACACAGGTTCTTACCTTCTGTTTTTAAGATCCAACTCTTCCCTAGCAGGCACCCATCAGATTCACACTACCCTTTAGAAATGGCTACACTCTCCCTGGCAACGGCGCCAAAATGTGGAGCGATAAAAGGGTGTCTTTTAAACTCCTAATTACCTCACATTAATTATCAACCCAGGGACGACTTTTTATTTCAAGAGTGTACTCAGTCTGAGATGGCTATTTACTCAAGAGTAATGTTTAGTAGTACAGCGTTCAGAAAATACAAGGGTAGACGGATGTTAAACTATGACTAAATTACTTCAAAAGGATAAAATCACACAAGGCAGCTTATCAATCAAGGGTGCGGAAGCGATAACCCATCCCTCTAGAAACTGATGGAAAGGAAATTAGAGCATGGACCATAGGTCTGGGAGCTAGGCAGCGACTGTTGAGGCTCACTACAGCCTTAGACCTTCTCTCACACCAAAGCAGCGAATACAAGTAAATGGAACGATAGAAAATAAAATAGAACAGCAAATGGAAAACAGAACAGCAAGTCTAAAATGGAACGGCCGTAAATGGAACAGCAAACTAGAATTAAAAGAATCTGAACAGCAAACTTTAATTAATGGAAATGAACAACAACAAAACCAAATTAATAGCAATCTTTACTCTAAGAATAAATCGAACAGCATAAGAAAATAGAACAGCATTGATTAATGATGGAATGTGAAACAATGCTGGAAATTCAAATATAAATACACACGGCACACCTTAATAGTAATATGATAATTAAGGATAATACAACTATGCTTCCAAATAGAATAACATTACTTTCGGATTCCAATAATCGGGATTTCAAATGAATCCAATGACAGTAATATTCAATACAGACGCTCTGTAACAGAAATAACTGGTTGAGATTAAAATCATGCGATCAACTCTGAAAAGATTCAATTATACAATGCAGAGTCATTACATCGATTTCCTGAGAAAAACCATTAATGCATTAATCGTAGCAGAGCATAGCATAGCATATGAAAGGTATATCAGATTACCGAGTAATAAAGGTAAGCAAACCACGCATAAATCAAGTTATAATGATACAAAAGCAAATGTAAATATATGATACACAACAGCAGCAACGTACCACCAGAGGCTGGCCCCTTAGCCGCCAGCGGACACTGCTGGGCTACTTCAGAAGGAAAAGAATGAACAACAACGCCCAAATTATGTATTAATAATTAAATTGTGAAAGCATTACAATAGTTGAAGCTTTGAGACTTACAGCCTAAAACAATCCTTTCTTCCTCCTATCCTATCATGAATTCTTGATTCTAAATCTCTGATTCTAAATCATCAATTCCATCATTCAAATCCCCAAATTCATCCTGAAGTCATTCCTGAAGCCATTCCTGAAGTCATCCCATCTCTGATCTTTGTTTTCATTTAAATAGAGAAAGATCAGAGAGCAGTTACAACATAGATAATTACAACATGATTTCTTTTACAAATTTGGGTTAATTCTAATCAGATAATCAACAAGAAAATATATTTCCTTTCATCTCTCAACAAAAGCAAGACGAATTTGGGTTTGCAGCTGAGATTTGGAGGACGGCCGCAACTGCAAATCTGAGAAAATCGTGCTCAAAGAATCCTACGTTTCTCCCTGTACAAGCCGAATTTGGGCAAACTGTTCTTAACTAAAGTTAATTGGGCCCGTTTTGGACAAAACCCATGTTCCGGATTTCTCAAATTCGTCTTCATTTGCTCAGAATCTCAACCGCAAAACTGTCACTCCTTAAACCAGCGAATTTTTGAGTTGGCAGATTTAAAAATCAAATCTTCAATCTGGAAGTTGCCTTGGAGGCTAAAAATGGTGAATAAGGTTATAACCAACTTAATAGAACTATCATTGATAAAATAATTCATAATCATCAATTTATTAGAAATAATGGAGAATAAATAATATAAGAGCATAAATCATCAAAAAATGGAGTTATATAATAATTATAATAAATGACATGATGAAGATTAGTGGAAATGGGTGGGATAAGTGTTCAAAAGTGATAATAATAATGGCATATTGACGGCCCAACAGAAACAAAGGTCAAGAAAATACACAAAGGAGGAAAAATACACAGATTTGAGTCCACAGACCTCGGGGAACTCTTGGCATCTCCTATGACTGTGACATCCTTCAAATGGCTAGGCTGTTATGATTTCAGTGAGCAAGTTCAGGCAGTCCAACATCATCCTGAGTTTACTATGCTCTTCATATTTAAACTCTAAGACAACCAAGTCACTCTAGTAGGTATCACTTTTACTTTATCTACTACCACTGGAATCCGAGATGTTGGGGAGAAATGGTTTAAACAAGGTGATTTAGAGAGGCATTATTATGAGCCTTACATGAAACCAAGGTACCGAAATGAAAGAAGAGGTTATTTTCCTTTTTCACACCTCCTTGACAGATATGCCCCAATGATGAAGATTATTATGAAATATTTTTCATGCGAAGGTAGATTTTCTAGGCTCTATTCCTATCACATCTGGCTTTTAATGCATTTCACTAGGGTAAAAATGCTCAATATACCCTACTATCTTTTTTGGAGTGTTGAGAAGATGGCCTACATTTCCCAAAAGAGGGAGTATAAAGATCAAATGAAGAGTTTCTTTCATCATTCCCTCATTAAAATTATAGTCCTTTATCATCTCAAGGAACTCAACATTGCTTGGAGTACCTTCATAGCTAATCCCATATTCACTCATTCATCTACTCAGAATGTTCAAAGCATACCTTCATCATCTCATCCTTCCACCTCCATTCCTCCATCTTAGCCCATAGATCATTCATCCTCATCTGATGAGTCAGCCTCACCATCACCTCCATCATCATCATTCCATGAGCATATTCATTCACCTAACAGAGATGAATTCAATGAGCAAGAGCACATTGAACAGGGTGAGGTCATCAAGCCTAAAAGGGTTGATTTGGGCATTTTGACACATACTTATCAGAGAGGACATAGGCAAGTGTTTTCCCCACAGATTGTGGGAGGAGCCTTTCCTTCTTCATCAACCAATCAGGTACACAAGGGCAAGGAGAAGATGACAGAGACAATGAACCAGCAGCAGCAGGAGGACCTCCATGAGACATAACAAGATTTTCACTTAGTTGACCTAAGTGAGCATGATGACAGTGAGAGCACAAGAATTGTCATTAAAGAAAAGAATGCACTCATTGGAGAGCTCTAGGTCAACTTGTAGAGGGAAAAATATATCATCTCATATTACGAGCAGGAAAACAAGCAGTTTGAGACCAAACATGAGCTCGTGGAGATTCAGCTCATCAAGGTAAAGAGGGAGGCTGAAAAGGCTAAGGCTTTACATGATGAAGCATATGGAGAATATAGTGACCAGCTGGAGGAATAGGTGCCAAGAAGAAGGCCAAGTACCAGAGGCCTAAAAATAGCATTGGAGCTAGAAAAACAGAAAGAGGTTGAACTAGCTAATGAGCTCACCCTAAATGAACAATTTTCCAAAATGATCAATGAGAACCAGGAGAATTGGCTTGAGAGCATGAACAACCATCTTGAAAATCTCTTAGACAAGGCCAAAATAGACACTGACATTTAGAGAAAGATGGCAAAGTATTACTGCCAAAGAAACTAAATAGCAAGGGCAAAGCTCAAGGCTGTTAGGGCAAGAATTGAAGCCCTAACTCACCAAGAAGAAAAGAAGAAGCTTGATATACTGGCAGAGGCTTCCCTCCATGCTTAGCCATACCAAACATTAGCTTCTTGACCAATTTTGAAGACTCTTGGTTCATTGTTTGTAATATTGTCTTTCCTATCTTTTTTGAGGCAATTTCATATCAGCTCCTTGGTCAAACGCACAATGCCTTAGGCATTGCACAATTTTTTGAGGCACTTTTTGGAGGAATGGAAGCCACCAGTGGATTCAGAAGGACCAAGACATCTAGGAAAACCATGTTTCTAGCCATGGAATGCAAAACTGGCAGGTGAAAAAGGTAAAAGACTACCTAAAAATCATGTTTCTGCCTCATTTCTAGACCAAGCGTTGCACGTTTGAGTAGTCTTGGGAGAATGGAGTTTTGGAGGGTAAAATAAAGCACACTTTGAAAACCAAGGGAAGTTTTGGAAACTAGACAAGATAAGATTTCCAATGAGCTATCCTGGGCTCAATTTGGACACAGGGAAGGCAAGAAATAGTGGGTCTGAAGATGGCACTGCGCATCTGACACTGGCAGAGTGTGTTTGACAGTTGGCCCAATTTTTCACTGTTTCTCTCCAAATTTGATTTTTACTTATGGGAAATCTATGGTTTATTGGTGTAATTGATGTGGTTGATGTAATTATTATGCTTTTACTGTTACCTAGGGTAATTACATTAGGTAAAAGGCCTCCATGACTTGTAATGAATCAGTTCACTTAAGTTAGGGATGAGTCACTTTGACCACCCTACACTCTAGCTATCAGTTTAGTTTTTGTTGTAACTACTCCTCCTCTCATGGATTCAACCCCTGAGGCTAGGATGACTTAGTTTTGAGGCCTATATAATGTAATCTTTCAGTCATTCTACAGGTTGGACTCTATTAGATGTTGTACTAGTGTTTCAGACTTTGGCGTGAAATATATTGGATGAGTTGCAGCTATTTTGGTGGGATTCTTGTGGCATGGTATTTTGATATTGTTTCCTCTTTAGTTACATATGTGTGAATGTTTTGTACCTTTCATGATCCTTTTCACTTTAAATATGTTTGATTTTTAAGGTGTGATAAGCAGAATTCATCTTTTGTGCTCTGTTTTGGGAAAAACATCATAAATTGTTTCATTTCTTCAGTTTAAAAAGAATTCATGGTTTTCATGCTCTTTTTAGCACCTCACAAGTCTAAACCATCTCATCACTATACTACAAAGTGTTAAAGTAACTTGTCTACCTTGCCCCATCAGATGTCTACAATTCTGATTCTCTTTTGCCCTAACCTAATTCACTCATCCAGTGACTACCCCAATCAAATCAAATCAAACAAACCCTGAGCTACTATATCTAGCCTAAAACCTAATCTATCCAACCCTCTTGGCTGTGATCCTTTGGAGAGAGCCCTCTCCGGCTTGGTAGGGCTAGCCACCAAGTTAAAAGATTGGTTTGTGGTTACCTCAGCTGGACTCTTCCTCAGCCTTGGAGATCCGAAGGAGTGATAACAAAATGATCTAGGTGGATATTGGTCACCACCTGCTTATTCCACTTGCAACTTTGACACTGTTCCTATCAATTTCCTATTTTTCAAGACAATTTTCTATTTTTGTCAATTTTTCGGGTCCTGAACTTCCATAACTATTTTGAGGCCCTAAACAACATTTTCTGGGGAAATGGGAAAATGTAGGTTAAAGACTACATTTGTAGTCAAGATTTGTTGTCCTTGGATATACCTTTCTAATGGGCTATCGTGCGCGCCAAACAAAGATCGTATGCCAAAGTTACGATTGCGGGAAGTTGACATTCCAACTAACCCCATAAGGGCTCATAAGCTTTTGGCACTTCATCTCCTAGGGTTATGTTTTTGGATGTTTAGGGTTTCTCATTGTTTCTTCATGATAAAAAGACATTAGAGCCTCATTGTAAGACAATTCAGAAGGCACTGTTGGGGTTGCATTATATTCTTTCCACGCCTAGAAATCCTAGTTAATCGGGGGATTAGAGCGGGGGTGAAGCCCCCCTTCGTTGCGCAGCGGGGGAGTCACAAGGGGTTTGAGGGGTGCGATTAGGCCCCCTCTATAGGGTCTGGGGCAGCACCCTCGGGAATTTTTTTTTTGGACCCTATATTAGGTGGGCAGACGTATCTATGGTTTTGTGCATGGTTTTCACACATGGTTTTGGGCACAATGGTTTTCGATCCATGGTATTGGATGCTTCGACATGCATATATATGTTTTGTAACATTGAAAGGAACATAATGAAAAATCAAGTTGGTAGTCCTGATTTTGGGGTCCAGGGGAAAATCTCTGTGTATATGTGTTTTAAGTGTTATGCTCTCGCATTGTTTATTTTTTGTGTTTTAGAATTCGTATGCAGGTAATTTCTGTACGGGGTTCAAACCTACATTTGGTATCATAGTTGTTTTGGTTTCAAGGGGACGCTTTTGTTGTTGAGGGGTTTTGCTCAGGCCTGTGGTAGACCCTATTCAGTGGGAGATCTGTGGGATCGATTCTGGTGGTGAAAGAAGATGGCGAGCAGTGGAAAGATAGAGATCGAGAAATTTAATGGTCATAGTTTTGAGTTATGGAAA
>APFE030543921.1:20379-87169 GCA_000404065.3 Pinus taeda
GGATTTGAAGACCCAATTGTCCTCCAAATTCGACATGAAAGATCTTGGTGTTGCAAACTATATTTTGGGCATGGAAATTAAAAGAGATTGGGCAAAGAGGAAGCTCTGGTTAAACCAGAGGAAGTACGTCGAGACAATATTGCAAAGGTTTAATATGCAGGATAGTAAACCGATGAAGGTTCCTATTCTTGTAGGTGTGAAGTTATTTGGTGAACAATGTCCCAACACACAAGAAGATGAAGAGGACATGTCCTATGTTCAGTGCAGTCAGTAGCCTGATGTATGCGATGGTCTGTAATAGACCAGACATTGCACATGCAGTGGGATTATTGAGCAGGTTTATGTCAAAACCAGGGAAGGAGCACTAGACAACAGTGAAGCGGGTTTTCAGGTATTTGCGTGGCACTAGTGATTATGGTTTGTGCTACCAAGGAAGACCAAGATTGGACAGAGTGTTGGATATTTGTGGCTTTGTTGATGCTGACTGGGCTGGAGATTTGGATCAGAGAATATCTACAAGTGGGTATGTGTTTAACCTATTTGGAGGTGCAGTCAGTTGGATGAGTAAGAAACAATCTGTATTGGCACCATCAACTACATAGGCAGAATACATGGCAACCACTCATGCAAGCAAGGAAGTAGTTTGGTTGCAAAGATTGTGTTCAGGTATGGAGTTAGTACATGGAGCTATAAGGATAGGCTGTGAAAACCAAAGTGCAATTTTCTTGGCAAAGAACCCTACTTATCATTCAAAGACAAAGCACATTGATGTTCAGTATCACTTTGTGAGGGATATGATAGAAGACAAAAGGGCGTTGCTGGTAAAGGTGGACACTTTGAAGAACACTGCAGATGCATTGATAAAATCTGTGAGCTTTGAGAAGTTCTCTTGGTGTAAAGAAACAATGGGCATTACAGGGGTGGATAAATGACTAAGCTCTCCTGTGGCCCCTTGTGGAAAGAAAACAACAAGTGGGAGAATGTTGGGTTGTGTTATATTCTTTCCACGACTAGAAATCCTAGTTAATTGGGGGGTTAGAGGGGGGGAAGTGTTTCTGGGAAAACTAGTGTCTTGTCGGACGACTAGCCCTCTAGGTTTGGCAGCTACCCTAGAAACAACAGTTTAAAGCAATTCAACGATTTCTTCTATGTGTAATAGATAAGAGAAAGATAAAGGAACCAACCTAGAACTTCTGCTTAATCCCTTGATTGCTCTCTCTCCCCCTTGACAGAGCTTACAACTCCTCTCTATACTTAACCCGCTTGGAGAGTACCTGCACAAGTACAGTAACAAAGGACTGTCAAAGCAATGTGATCTATTACAACATAAACATTACCGAATCAGATGTATAATGAACAAATGATAACATTCACAATTGCACAATCGTATGGAAGAAAACTTGAAGAACTTTATTAATAGAAGGGAGAATTACAACCTAGTTGTCTTATCTAGCATCATCCTCCCAGCTTCAATCCCTCTTCACCTCATGAAATAGCAAGATCACACCAACAATACAATACTTTTTCCTCAATTAAAAACTATCAGCACTTCCTTGCAATTTACCATATTCCAGCCTCCAGATCTCTTAGATGAGGGATCCATTTATAGATGTGTGCAAGGGTGTGAGTCATCCATGGGGTTTTGATTAGTGTCATTCCACTTGTTACAATTGTTTCCACTTGGAGATTTCTTGGATCTCTTACTCATCCCTGGGCGAATTCAGAGAGGCAAGTGGCATAGGAGAAGTTTCTAGAAGATTCCATGAGCAACCACCTAGCAAATTGTCTCGGACATTTGTCCATCCTCACCCATCGCACCCTATAGAAGGCCCAAATAGTATGCATCACACCTTGGCAGTGTACCACTCAGCATGCATCGCACTTTGTTAGTGGAGCAGTCAGTATGGTTTAGTTCAGGCCATTTCTAGATGGTTTCTCAGGTGGAACTTTTGGGGAATGATGTAATCCGATGACTATGTTCTTTTAGGGTATGAAACAACTCTTTTAGGGGTTGATGGGTCATAGTTTATCGACATATAAGTTTGGGGTTCATGTTCCCAAATATGTCTATAATAGTTGCCCCCTAAAGCATGAAGTTGTAAATATTGATGTCGGGTGAAATGCTTTGTCATGAGGATTCGAAGTTTCGAACTGGAAGGTGACCTGCATAAGTTACAATACAATACATCATCATAATATAAATTTCATGATTTAGCTAAGGTAGGCATTCCCATACTCAACTTTATAAATTAATTTCATGTACATAGATCAGATAGTCGTCTGTAGATGCAGACAGGTGATTCTTCAGATGTAGAGTCATCATCCATGGTTCGGATGACCATCTGTGCAACACCTTTGTACATTTGATGTTTTTATATCCCTAAATATATCACAACTCGGATGGATGAAACTAGATCTGGGGTCCTAAAACTTGTTCAATCTTCGCTCGATGTACAAGTCAATCCATGTGAAGAGATGTCATGAAGTCAAACATGGAAAGACATCGCCTGATTACCAACCAATGATGTAAGTTGTTAACAAACGCAAGAGGAATCACCGATAATGATAATGACCCTCAAGGTACTACAGTACAATTCATGTGGTGTGAATATATGATCTGATGTCGAACACCATGCAAAATCTTTCGGTCGAAGGCCATTGATGTCAACCTGTCGCCAGAAGTGAGAAACTTGCCATTGATGTATACAAGCTTCAAAGTATTGAAAGGGGTGTTTCTAAGTCAACTTCTTGGATAATGAGCTGATGTTGACAAGAAATGACTCGTCGTAGGAGGGCCTTGATGTATCCCACATCTACGACATGAAATGAAGCAAATGATTTCTGGAGGTGAAAATGAACTGACGACACAAGGTTCAGGAATGGCGGTCATGAAAAAATGAAGGTTGGACGTATTGCAGTGGATGAGACATTAACTGGATGGTGGTTTCTCAACTGAATGACTTCTCTTGAACATGTCGGCGACACTAATATGGATTGGTAGCGTTAACCCCAAAAGGTGGATGGTGTGCAAGACCAATGGTGAGATGACCGGTGAACGGAATAACCCAACCCAACTCAATAATGGTGATGGAGTGGAAGTGTCATGTTCAAGAGCGGCCTGCTACCATAAACTCTTCAAGTTTCTTCCCTTTTTTCGTAGTCATTGTTGACCAGTACCTCTTTATTTTTGTCAAGCTTGAAGAGGATAACATATGCTTGTTCTATAATTCGCCCTTCAGGAAACCCTGTCGCTATGTTTTAATGAGTCTAGCGATAGTGAAACTCGGTCTTGTCTAGAATGGACAAGTTTGTCGCTATTGTTTTAACGACTTTAACATCAAGGATAACTCGTTCCTTTTCATGTTTAGAGAGTTTGAAAAGGGACGAAAAGGAAACTCCATAAGTTCTTTTTCATAAAATAATCCCTCAAGTCCGAAAAAGGATAAAATAATACAAAAGGGATGACTTTTCTGATCACTTTAACGAGCCGAAAAAGACAAGTGCTCGACTTTTTGTAAGATAATCCCTCGAGTCCGAAAAAAGTATAGAATCATACAGGAGGGATGACATGTCCAATCACTTTAACGAGCTGGAAAGGCCGACGCTTGACAATCTTTTCATATTTAATGAGTCTAAAAAGGGTTTAACAGAGACTCGATTTTTGAGGAACGAGTGGTGTCTAGGGTAGCAATTGGTTCCGGTGAATTTTGGAACTTCTTAAAACATGGTGAATTCTGTGAAGAGGTTGGCTAACAAGACCACTCATCGCAACTATTCCTCAAAAAGGGTAAAACAACTAAGTGAGAGCATATGATCGCCCAAAGGGATGGAGGTGATGCAAGGTACACAACCAAGGCTCAAAAGGTTGATAGAATAACAATCACAGAGGTTAATTTTTTAAGGTGGGTTCATTTTTTGACAAGCTTGAACCATGGGGGAACTATGCTTGGATTCAGTTTTATTTTTACAAAAGCTCGAAACAACACAACTGAAAATTGAAAATGGGTTCATTTTTTGACAAGCTTGAACCATGGGGGAACTATGCTTGAGTTGGTTTGCATGCCCCCAACATGATGAAAGGGAGAGTCTCTTGTAACCAGATGGAAATCACTGTGGTGAGGTAAGATGGTTTTGTCCAGAATAGGCAAAACACTTCTTTGGCTTTGTCCAGAATAGACAAAGATGAATGGTGTGTCAGACCAATCACATAACCTACAGAGAAACTTAGCTTTACAACTAAGATGGTTTCGTCCAAAATAGAAAAAACACCTCTTTGGCTTCGTCCAGAATAGACAAAGGTGAATGGTGTGTCAGACCAATCACATAACCTACAGGGAAACTCAACTTTACAACTAAGACGGTTTCGTCCAAAATAGACAAAACAAATCTTTGGCTTCGTCCAAAATAGACAAAGGTGAATGGTGTGTCAGACCAATCACATAACCTATAGGGAAACTCAGCTTTACAACTAGGTGCATGCCCCCAAGCTTCATTACATTCACTAGATTACTCATGGTTATCAGGTGGATGGAATGAAGATTCAAGTGATACCGTTCATGTAAATGGACCATTTAGGGATGACGATTGACTTGGAGCTATGCTCAAACTGGGAAATGAAAGCTGGTTAATGGTCACAATCTTGCCTTCATGCGGGAAACGCATCACTCGAAAGAGTGTTGAAATAATAGCTTCCATGTTATAAACATAGTCACGCCCAAGAAGTAAATTGTAATCTAAAGGTCCTGGGGCTATCATCACGTTCAGATGAATGGTTTTCCCTCCCAAAGTGATCGGTAACTTAGGAAGGATCTCTAACGTTTGAATGGTTCCTTTGTTAAAGCCTAACAGATTCTGCGTAACAGGCATAAGCGGTGGCGAACCAAGCGCTTTCCATGTAGTTGAGGAAAGGATACTCACTGATGCACCTTCATCTATGATAGTAGCAGACATGATAATTTTACAAACTTGTACTATGATTTGGAAAGGTACATAAGAAGGAATGTGGGATCTTGCTAGTCGATTCCAATCAAAGGAAGTGACTAGATTACTTAGAGGGGGTACTGAATAAATGGGTGAATTAACCCCTTGTGTTACAAGAACTGGAAGGTTTTCCTCTTGTCTAGATGGAATAGGGGGATTGCCCCCAAGTTCGTTAGAATCTGAAGTAACAAAGAGAATTTGAATGGTATCATTTCCACTCTCTTCGGGAAAGGTACGATTAGATGAAGGTGAAATTGGGTTAACTGTTACCTCGACCTGTTGACTTTGGTCGGGCAAAGACTCGTAAGATTCACTTTCAAAGAGAGTGTTTTTGACCGACGGTTGATTTAAGTCAGTCAACTTTTCAACTAGTAAAGGACTTAGGGAGATTTTCTTGTAACCAGATGGAAGTCGCTGCGGTGAAGCAGGATGGTTATCCAACACTCTTTTGGCTTCATCCAAAAAGGGACAAAGGTGAAGGGCATGGTTACCTTCACATAACCTACACGGAAACTTAACGTTTCTCCTCTTTCCATGAACTTTAGTATCACTAGTTGAAGGTGTGTTACAAACATGATCTCCAGAAGTTGATGACACGGACTGGTGTGAACGGGGAGACCATTCTTTCAAGATCCGAGGAAAGCAAGGACAATCTTGATGAAAATGGTCACCCGCACAAATTATGCATGGAAATTTGGCTTTGGGAAGTTTAATGTGCGGATTTTCACCAGATTATGCATTCAAAGCAATCGTTACTTGGTTGCCCCCTTGTTGAATTGGCTTCTTCTTCTTCTCCTTCCCTTTATTCTTCTTCTCAGCCACCTGGTTACTAGTATCGCTATTTTCACCAAGTGAAGAGGATGAAGAGGAGGGAGAAACAAACGAGGAAGAAGGCGAAGGGTCAACTTGAGGATCAACTGGAGGTTGATTTGATTGTGGAGAAATCGCGGCATTTGGAACCATAGAGGTTGAAAAAAGCCATATTAGTAGGCCAATGGTAAGTGCTGGAAGGGATAATGTAGCCATATAAGGAGCACCAATATTTCCCCAAGAAGGAAAAGGACTAGGATTCCCCTCAAAAGGGATTCCTTGATTGGTGGATTCTAGATTTGTCTCCATATATCTCAACTTAAGATCAACTAAGGAATAGGGATGTTATTCCGAATTCAATTAATTTTAATGACGCTTTGACACAACTTTGCTTTTTCAGTTTTTGAGAGTCTAGAAAAAGCTAAAGATGACTCTAGTCTCCTTTGATTTTTAATGAGCCTGAAGTGACAAGTGCTCAGATGGACCTTTTCTTTTAAATGAAAGTGACTACTCTGGAAAATATAGACAAAGAGATTACCAAACCAATCGCAAAACTGCAATATACACCTTGGTGATAAATTAAAGAGAAATTACCAAGGACTTATGTACGACAGCCAATCTTCTCGAATGTTGTGTTCAGTGCATAGCGATCAATCAGGCGGTAGACTCAGCTTCCTATGGATAAAGGATATAAGCCTATTGTGGTCTCCCAATATATACTCGACGGTACGGGGAGCACAAGTCCGCGCTAGTACTTGTCATATCAAAGAGGATGAATCATCCAACCTTCGATGAAAATGATAGACACTAGTTTTAACGATGTCAGAACACGTCTCTAGCCTAGACCTCTAGATATGTTGCGTTAAGTTCCAAAGTGTTGTTAGGTTCATTGAAATTTATTTTAGAGTTGTTTCTGTTTAAAGTTTCCCTTTCAATGGTTCACCGCATGATGATGATTTTGAAATTCCTAAAATGCAATCTACAATGATAAACAATCTTTGTTTATTTTGAGCAATGAAAATCCTAGCTACAATTCTTTCAAACAAAGAGTAAAGAGCACACAGTAGTGCATTTTCCTAAATCATTTTTCGCACACAAACTAGAAATGATAAATGCAAATGCATGTATTTGTTTTCGTTCTCCTTAATGTGAAAAATGCGAAAAAGGAAAACTAGATGCAGCAAAGATCTGAAATATTTTACTCAAAATGACATTTTCGACAATTTCTTCTTCAAAAGAGAAAGGAAGACTCCACAACACTTTTCAATTTTGAATAAAAATGCTTTCAACACTTCGAATAAAAAACAAATCAAACCAAATACATGATGAAAAGTTCAATTGACTATCAAAGGAAGGAAGAATTCACGACACTTCTCTTTTTGACACAAAACGACAATTACCACACTTTTTGTGCCAAAGCGACAGATCGATTTAAGCAAATTTTCGACAAGGGATTGTAAATGATGAACAAAAACACAAAAACATTCACTAATCCTAATATAATGGAGGTTGATCTATGTGATGCAAGTAGGCTTCAGTAAGGAGTCACTGTTCATAAGCAGCAAAACAACTAAACAAAATTGAAAACAAAGTCAAAAACCCCCAATTTCTAGAATGGCAAAAGGTTCAGTCAGTCATCGCACCTGGGCTTCATAGAAACAGGGATGCATCACACTTTCTACACTCGAGAGGTGCAATGCATACTGGGTTACAGCAATAGACAGTGCGATGGGCCAGGGAGTGTAACTGAAATGGGTTTTGGCTCAGATATGTAGCTGTTTTCAATGAGTTGAGCTGAGCTTTGATGGAAAGTAAAGAGTAAAGTATAGAGGAATTTCTTGAGAGGTTACTGGGCTACCAAAAGGGCATCTAGATGTGCTTGTAAGTCAAATGTTTAATTCATAAACTAAACCAGAGATTGACTGAAGCAACATTCATTTACTATGCAATTGCAGAGCAAGAGTAGTTCGAAGGCTACCTAGCTGACTTCAGGCTCTATCTATAGTTTATAAAACAAACAATAACACCAAACAAACATCTATTCTTCCCTAGTGGAGTCGCCAATTTGTTTCTGGGAAAACTAGTGTCTTGTCTAACGACTAGCCCTCTAGGTTTGGCAGCTACCCTAGAAACAATAGTTTAAAGCAATTCAACGATTTCTTCTATGTGTAATAGATAAGAGAAAGATAAAGGAACCAACCTGGAACTTCTGCTTAATCCCTTGATTGCTCTCTCTCCCCCTTGACAGAGCTTGCAACTCCTCTCTATACTTAACCCGCTTGGAGAGTACCTGCACAAGTACAGTAATAAAGAACTATCAAAGCATCGTGATCTATTGCAACATAAACATCACAGAATCAGATGTATAATGAACAAATGATAGCATTCACAATTGCACAATCATATGGAAGAAAACTTGAAGAACTTTATTAATAGAAGGGAGAATTGCAACCTAGTTGTCTAATCCAGCATCATCCTCCCAACTTCAATCCCTCTTCACCTGATGAAATAGCAAGATCACACCAACAATACAATACTCTTTCCTCAATTACAAACTATCAACACTTCCTTGCAATTTACCATATTCCAGCCTCCAGATCTCTTAGATGAGGGATCCATTTATAGATGTGTGCAAGGGTGTGAGTCATCCATGGGGTTTTGATTAGTGTCATTCCACTTGTTACAATTGTTTCCACTTGGAGATTTCTTGGATCTCTTACTCATCCCTTGGTGAATTCAGAGAGGCAAGTGGCATAGGAGAAGTTTCTAGAAGATTCCATAAGCAACCACCTAGCAAACTATTTCAGACATTTGTCCATCCTCGCCCATCGCACCCTATAGAAGGCCCAAATAGTATGCATCGCACCTTGGCAGTGTACCACTCAGTATGCATCACACTTTGTTAGTGGAGCAGTTAGTATGGTTTAGTTCATGCCATTTTTGGATGGTTTCTCAGGTGGAACTTTTGGGGAATGATGTAATCAGATGACTATGTTCTTTTAGAGTATGAAACAACTCTTTTAGGGGTTGATGAGCCCTAGTTTATCGACATATAAGTTTGGGGTTGATGTGCCCAAATATGTCTATAACAGGAAGAGCCCCCCTTCATTGCGTTGATTGTGCAGCGAGGGGGTCACAGTGGGTTTGAGGGGGGTGGTTAGCCCCCCTCTACGGGGTCCGGGGTAGCGCCTTGGGGAATTTTTTTTTGGACCCTATTTTAGGTGGGCGGACCTACCTATGGTTTTGTGCATGGTTTTCGCACATGGTTTTGAGCGCGATGGTTTTCAGTCCATGGTATTGGATGCTTTGGTATATATATATATATATATATATATATATATATATATATATATATATTATATATATATATATATATATATATATATATAATATTGTAACATTGAAAGGAACATAATTGAAAAATTCAAGCTAGTAGTTCGATTTTGGGAATCCAGGGGAAAAATCTCTGTGTATATTGTTTTATGTGTTATGCTCTCGCATTGTTTATTTTCTGTGTTTTAGAATTCGTATGCAGGTAATTTTTGTACGGGGTTAAAACCTATAGGCACATAACTGTCATATCTCTTCTTAGAGATAAGTTACTACTCTTGAAGCTAGTTTGCTTTCTTTTTGCATTTAAACATTTTTTAGTATTTGTTATTTATTAATTGAAGTTCAATTTCATTGTATCTCAAGTTTTTTCTGTTTAAATTTGTATTTCACTCCCTTCCTTCATAAATTCAGATCAGATACTTAGCAATATTTTGATATCTGGACAATTAGTTTCTACATTCTTATATACTTGGGATATGTCTATTTTTTTTGATAAGTTGGAAAGGGTGGAAGATTTGTTTTTTGTGGATGTTAGTCTAATTTTTCTATATGTAAAATTGTGTTGATGTAAACTTTTTTATATTAATATATAAAATTGTTAGTTTTTTCATATTGAAAAAAAAAAAAACATTGGTGCTCTTAACAATAACAAATGCATTACTTCTTTCAACAAAACCATTATTGCTATAATTACTATTATCATTATTGTTAGAAGGATTTACAATGTGCAGGTTGGTATAAACACCAATGTTTTTACATATACAATATGCATTGGGGCTTGATAATGTTCACAATATATACATGATGTGTATTGTTGTCATTCTTTATTTTTGAGGTTGAGGGAGTAAACACATAGGACAACATCAAAACCACTTTGGAAGCTAGGATCTAGCCCTGCCTGCTTCAAACAGGGATCTCTCTGTAAAATTTTGTTTGTTTGGATTTGATTTTTTGGTTGATTTAATTGTTATAATTCCATTGGGCTATGGAGTCTAAAGATTTAACTAGATCTACATCATTTTTTAGAGGAGTTTCACAAGGAAAGCTAGGTTTCACTAGTTGGATATTTCAGAATTTTAAATGGATTATGAAACAGAAAAAAATGTAAGATTCAGTAGAAACTAAGGAGCAATGAAGGATTCCTTAATTTGACTTCAACAGAAAACATGTAAATTGCTAACAACCATAATAGGGTGCTCTATGAAACATACCCTATTCATCACAGTTTTTGTTATGTAATTAAGATTTCAGAAATAACAGAGAAAGAAAACAATGATCAAACACATAAACTGAAGAAAAAACATCACCATTTGGTACACCACATGAATCCTTTGAAAATGTCCTTGTATTATTGATGCGTCCTGCAACTAGGAAATTACAATTTTGTAGAGGAAAATTATATTCAAAAATCAACCCTTAATACTTCAAACTGTGAAGTATTTATTTATACAAATAATTACAAAATAATTACAAAAACGTGGTCTCAACCGACAGTGTATTATTAGCAAAATTCAGAACAATAAAATTGATCTTTAGCAGAAAGATAGGCAAGGTAGACAGCCGCATGAAGAGGTGGCTCTGCTTTGGTGGATTCGGTTGATGAATCAGCCTCAAAACTGTGCTGCGCTGGTGTGCTGGCTATTGTTTTTAGTGCATCCAAATTACCTTTTAATTCAGTAAATCACATAATTCTTCCCACCTTTTTTCATCTGGTATGGTTAATTTAATTACCCTCCGATAAATCTCATCAACCTCATTATATTTGGCAAATGTTGGTTTTACTGGGAAGATATGTTTTACCTCATTCTGGATATAGCAGTCATTTGCCATGGTTTCTAAAAATGCTCTTGTTGTCATACTGCCTTTTATCCCACTAAATTTGATGCTGCTTCTGGCCACTTCCTTCCTCTTCAGAACATAATCTCCTTAGGTAATCAATTTATCATTAATTACAAATATGTCGGGAAATCCTTTTTGAATTAATGTTTCAATCCTGTTGGAAAACCTATTTACTCCCAGCTCTAGTGTTTCACACCTTTCCTCCAATTGATCAATGAGATTTCTTTTAGTCAAAACCTTTTTGACTTCCAAGATGGTGGCAGTCCTGTCACTAATTCCTAATTCTTCAAGTTCATATTTAGTCTTCGAATTCAGGAATTTGATGATATTAGAGGCTTCTGAAAGCATATCTCCCAACTTTTCCTTTACCTGAACAACGGTTTCAGTGGCCTTCTGTATTAACTCTTTCTATTCAAAAATGATTTGGGTACATGGCCAAATCTCATTCATAGAATCCAGAATACCCATCCAAATGGTTTCCTTGGATTGGGCCAAGGTCTGACCAATAGATGTATCCTTCTCCACCTTTTGTAACCTCTCTAGCAACCTTTGTGACTTTTGCACTTCAACTAGACGAGAAGCCTCAACTCTGGCCTTCTGTTCTTCTAAAGCTTTGAGTTGTCCTTGCAATGTTGTAATTTCTTCTGACTGGATTGACATATTCTCCAGTGTCTTTTTCACCTATTCAGTGCTTGTAGTTTGAGTTGAAGAAGCTGATGCAGTTGTTGTTCCTGTAGTTGGGAGCTTAGCGATGGGTATGGCCTCCAATGGGACTAAGGCCATCATTTGGCTCTGTTCTTTCTCTTTAATCATTTTCTCCATTTCTGCCTCCATCTATCCGATCTGGATATTCTGCTCTATGATCAACTTCATCATGTCAGCCTTCTATGTTTCATTCTCTTCAATGCCTTTAGTCAAGGGTTCCTCTGTGGCTGGCAGTTTCAACTGCTTTCTCAATGTTGCAATGTCCATATTTTTCTTCTTGATGATCTCCTCTGTAACATTTATATCTTTAGGATCATATCCTATCTTGACTACCAAATCTTCCAAAAATTTGATCATGTTGTCTTTTGCTAAGGAGGATACCTTTTCCATTTTCAACTAGGACCCAATGTTGGCATATCAAAACTGCAGCTTAGATAATGACATGACAATATTAGTTAATGTAGAAGAAATCATCTCACCAGTCTGTTTATGCATCTCCATTTGATCATTGGGATGGATATCTTTGGAGCTGAATCCAAATGTTGTACTTTTGTAGTCTGCTGATGTATTTGGATGTGGAATTTGGGCCTCAAGGAAGGCCATTTTCATCTTTCCTTGCTCTGTGTCAAAAACTGATAATAACCTGATATGTGAGCTAGAAGTCTACTTCCACAATTGATTGTAGGTGTTGTTCTTAAGAATTTCATTCTTAAGTTTGATCTCTCTGTACCTGTCAAAAACACTCTTTTCCTTCTCTCCTTGGATGTTCTGTAAATCTAGCTCTGTATCTTTTTGACCTTGTGATGCTAAAGTTCCAATAGGAGATGTAACAAACCTGCTGCTTGAAGGTGGTGAGTCTCCAATTATAATGGCAACTTGGTCTTCTGTTTTCTTTTCTGCATAAATCGTCGGAGTGATCTTTGCTCTCTTCCTATAACTGATTCTGAAGTATTTGGCCTCACTACTTATTGTTGATGATGATCCCTCCTCTCTGTCTTTTACTTGTTTTCTCCCAAGGAGTAGGAGTCTGTAAATTTGATGTAGAAAACAATTGTTCTTCAGCTTCTTGCAAAATATTCTCTGCCCATTCTAACTGATTTGAATACTTTTCTATATCATGCCTTGAGGTATGGATATAGGGAGTAGTTTTGTTTTCTACTCTTAGCTTGGAAATAATACCCAAGGGTCATAAGACCATGTAAAACTCAAGCTAATTTTCATTTCTTTAAGAAGTTTGTCTGTTGCTTCTCCTGCTGACCTAGTATTGCATATGAATGGACCCACCTGTGTCTTTATGTGAAACTGAGACTTCTTCTTTGCCACCACAAAGTGAATATATTCTAAATGTAACATTTATCTGATGTATTTCAGGGCAAAAATCCTCATGGGGAGGTATTTCATAAACTCTTATTTATGTATAGTTTGGTATAAATACCAATCTCCAGTCTTGGCCTGATCTGTCAGATGCAAAACCCTTTTGATGTCTTCACTGATTCTGGGTTGTGTAGAACTGCTTAAAACATTCATAGCTGGGTGGACAAACTCTTCAATGAACTATTTGTATGAGAATTCTTGTTGCTCTTTTATGACCAACAAAGTCAAAAATATCACATGCTGCTCGTTTCCCTCATCATCTAGCTCCTGCATAACAAAACTGAACGTGTCTGCTTGATAATAAAGAAACATGTAAATTGAAATTGAAGTGTAATTAAACACTTGCTTTGTTGGAAATTTCAGAAACTTCTCATGGATGTTATCAACCAAGAATGGACTGAAATTAAACAAAATGGATGGTTTGTTGTCTGTGGAAAAAATAGAAAGGAAGCCTAGAATGGGTTCATCTACCCACTGATCAGAATAATAACCCAAAATATATGAAATTATGGTTATAATATGTTTATCTTGATTAGGGAAGATTGAGGAAGGGTATGGAGGACTCTTTTTTGGTAATGGGGCATTTTCAGGTAAGAAGATCTCAAAAATCTTGGCCTGGTAGCAAAATCAAGCTTTTGATAGAGTTGGGTGAGGTCTTATAAGGAGAATGAGGCATTATTTTCCACAGGGGGCGCTAGCATCATCTAGTTTATGGATTGGGTAGTAATTATAAACAAGATGTCACCAGATGGGGCCATAATGGCTCTTCGGCTAGGGACATAATAGGCTTGACATTTCCCAGTGAATTCAGGGGCATGGAAGGTTAGAGGGAAAATATAACGAGGAAGATTAGACTCCCAGAGTCCAATTTCATCTGTTTTGTCAACATGATTGTCCTCTAGCCAACAATAGAGCTCTAAAAATTCATAGTCACACTGTGTTTCACTAATCTTATAATGCCTATCAGCTGAAGGAATGTGATCTAAGCCTATGGAGGGAGGGATTAATGGATTGACATGTTTATATTGGTTTTTGCTCTTTGGAGGCATGATTAGATCAATGAAAGATAACAGTAATTGAAAGAAAGCTTACCGAGAATAGTTTGAGGTAATGAGTTGTCAGGGGAAGGAGACAAAGCGCTGTCAATTTCGATCTGGTCTGGTTCAGCAAATGCTTTGAAAATGGTCGCTTTGAAGAAACTGTGAATTATAGGGCATAAGTAGTGAAAGGGAGAAAAAGGATGGTTCGAAAGCTTTTTAAAGGGAGAGAGGTAATTTCCATTGGAGGTTTGGTGTGGGAGCGTTAAAGGTTGAATGGTTACCCGAGAAGGCAAATTGAATGCCCAACAGTAATTCTATTGGGAGAACATTTAATTGGGCAACGACTATGCAACATGGCTGAACATGAGTGGCAAAGGTGTCGGGGTAGGGACCTGATTGCGCGAGTGAGGGGAAGGTGGTTTCGGAGGGGGTAGAGTGTGGTAAGTGGTATGGCAAGGGGGGGTGCGAAATAAGGAAAGGTGACACCATATGATGGGGCCTGAGGAGAATACGGCTTTTTTGTAACCCCCCCCCCCTCTCCCTCTCCGGGATAAGGTAGGATGGAGAGGGTGAGGCGGAATATGGATAGGTCGTTGATAATGGAGATTGCTGAATCCTGAAGTTCTAACTGCGGGCCCTTTTAACCACAAACGACAAAAGAACTTTGTCCATATGCGCCTTTATTTATTGCTTTTGAACTTAGGATAAAGGTTAGAAATATAAAACATGTAAAAACACTTTATCCCCATCATGCCCCTTTTTACAATGTCTTTAAGACTTAGGGAAAAAAGACATATAGATATTTTTATAAAACCAAAATTTCCAGCCTACTTTTTAACTAAACTAACATTTTAATTTTTCTATAGGGGAGCACTTAGACTAGTAAATCCATATTATTTTCTTTTATAAAAAATGAAAAAACTACTAAATCCTACCCTTTATTTCTCCTATTGATTCAAATTAAACGGCTGAATCCATGTCATTTTCTACCTAACTATTGATTTGCCAAGATTAAACTGTTTGGCAAATCTTTATTCTCTAGTCTAATTTACAGAATTTAAATATGTTTAACCATGATTATGTTGTATGATCAAACAAATTACTAGTCATTGTGGCATTTTCAACAAGCTGCACACAACCTTTATTTATCAATCAAAAGAGAACTATCTATCAGTAGTGGCATTTAGATTTGCAACACTTTCAGTATTATTTTCTTTTGTTTTTCTTCTTTTTGATGGGGTGCTTCCTCTTCTTCTTTGGTGGAAAAAACTCTATCAGATAAAAAACTTGATGCAATATGGGAACAATTTAATCAAGTTATTCAAGAAACAGGGCCTCAAGATCTAAAGAGTCCATTACAGGAGAAAGTTTCACTTACTCATGAAATTATAGAAAAAACCCCACTTACTATTGGGACTTTCGATAGGCCTTTAGACATCGATGACATAGAAATCATCGCGGCATTCCCGATCTCCGAGGTCGTTTTGAGGGTCGAAGAGATTCCTCCTCTTGACATATTCTACAGTCCACAACATAAATATATTGTAAAAAGACAAATAAAAAGAAGGAAGATTGATCAAACCTAGGCTTTAATCCCTGAAAATACTTCATTTGAAGTAATATGGAAAGACTGTCAATCTACTCTTGTAGAGGATCTTAGGAGGCTCTCACAGTTTGTAAGAGCATATGCTTCTGCCACCACAGACAAGGCCACTGAAGTACAACAACTTTTGAAAGAAAAGAATGAAAGAATTATGCAGTTGGAACAAGGTATGGAGAATGAGAAGCAAATGATTGCTCAACAGTGGAAAGCACAACTTGCAGAACTTCAAAAAGAATTTTGATGCCTTGAAGCTTCAACATGAATCTGATTTGAAAATTCAGGATACTCAAATCTAAGAGTTAAAACACAATATTTAACAACTGAAGATTAATCCCAAATTGGCCAAATTAAAAAAGGAAGCTATGAGAATTAAATACTCTCCTTGTTCAACAACATATTATTTTTTGTCAAAAATTAGCCATTATTCATGATTTATGTCAAACAACCAATACATTGGTGAATCAGTTGTCCGATCTGAGGACATACTTTGAAGAAATTGAGGAGAAAATCTCAGATTATATAACATGGCAAGAAAGTGCTTAAGGGAGATTAGCCAATCTCCCTACAATTGAAGAGTCACAAAAGGAGATAGTCTTCTGAGATTGGGAAATCAGACTTAAACATGTAGAGACAACGATATTCAGTGCCAGGGATATTTCTAATGACCTCACTGAATCTATCAGTGACAATTTACTATAGGCCAACCTTATTCCAGACTACCCCGAGGGAACTCTACTTGATATTAAATTATTGACCAAGACATGGCATGAATTATCAAAGAAGAAGGCTGAAAGCATCAAAAAATTGTCAAAGGTTAACTTACAATGCCATTGGCATTTTTTAGTTAAACCTCATAGTCAGTGATTAATGTTGAGGTGTCTATCCAAACACAACCACTCATATGCTACCAACACTCAAGAATGCGGTATTCACTGGTGAGATTCACATTCAACCACGATGTCGACTTGAATTGAAGCCCATGACAAATATCTATGAACTGCGGTGGCGTATGGGAGAAAAATCTTCTTCAAAGTCTTAACTGGATTGTGGTAACAAAATCTAAAAATGTCTTATGGTTTTATTTTAAGCAATGTTTGTTAAAACTGCTCCAGACTTTTATTCTGCTTTTCTATATTTGTATTTTGTTTGAGAACTATAAATCCCCTCCATTTGAATGGAGAAGGGGTTCTGAATTTTGTGGAGAAAGCGTTTGTTTGCACTATTGTAACTCAAGTGATCTTAATAGAAGGTTGGACCGATATTGTTTTTCTCATGAACAAAGTCATAATAGATCAGGTACTATTCGATTTTACTACATGCACGAATGAAAGCGATTTTACATTTTTCACTATTGTCATGTACGATTGGAATCATATACTGTATGTATAAACAACAAAATCATATATATGTGATAAGTTTTAGCAACAAGATTTAATTAACTATTTAATTAAATTTTAGCTATCATTTGATGTTTTAACTTCATGATCATTTGATAATCTATATTGTCTTATTGTTTACAAAATTCTATTTAGATCACATATACAAAATAAGCTTTCCCGAGATAGATAAATTAATAGCTAATTTATATATTTCTTTATTCTCAAGTTTCATTAATCATTTTTCACACATACATACTTCATCCAATTTTATCATTTATATTAAGGGAAATTGGTCCCATAATCCCCAGTCAGAGCCACCAATCCAAACGGAAAAGGATTTACTCTAAGGTCCCGACCAGGTGGTTTTCCCCGATGTTAAGGCAAACATTTCAAGCCTTCAACACAATTGTAGTGCACTAGTGCATATTATAGATATGAATTCCCTGTTTTCAATATATAAGATGTGCACTCGTTGATTAAACAATGTAGTATGCATCAATGCTTAATGTTTGTATTTTAAGGCATTAGTGCTTGTTAGAGTGTTACACATTGGTGCATTATAAACATAAGTGTCACATTATAGCACTTTATAGTCTTAAGATCATCATGTAAAAAAGCTTTGCTAGAACCTTTTGTTGCCCATAATTTTAACTTACTGTGAAAATTCATTAAAACCTTTTCTACTAATGATGGAGATTTTAGCGAAGGTTTTTTCGATAATTTGGTCCAATCTTGTAACATTAAAAACATATGCAAAAACATTTGCTAGGTGTTTTCCTTATGGTGAATGTTGAAGCCAAAGTCTAATGCCATCTAGAGAATACTCTTATTCAAGAGACTTTTATTAAGAAGGAAAATACATACTTCATTTAGCAAACCCATGAAGCTATAAAATGTTGGAGGTTAGTGTTTCAAGCATTTTCGCTATTTCGAGATGCATTAGTCCTAAAGATTCCAATGCTATTACCACTAATCAAGGAGTAATCATTACAATCAACTAGGGACAAGTTGGATACAATAATCGAGGAATTGTTGTGGCTATGTTTTGCCCAAGCAACATAGATGCAGATTTGATCCCTCCATAAATATTGAGTATGTGGACAACAAGGGAAAGCACTAAATCATACACAAAACCCTTGACCCAAAAGCTTCAATAATAAGATGCAGGGTGCATAGCCTATTTGTAACAATAGATTACAATTATTAATTTTAGACTCGTTTACATACTTATATCATTGCCTCATCAAGATGTGTATATGGCTTCAACTTCTATTATAAAGTTTTTACTGTTAAATCTATTTCCATTAGTTGTTGATGTTGTCTAATCAATTATGAAAATTCTATGCTATGATATTTTATTATAAGTCTCAGACCTTAATGTGATTCATTTCAATAAATACAATGATATTTGTTATTCTCTATAATAATCTTTTCATTAATAAGTCCTTTTATTTAAATAAAATTAATTAATTATACACTAATAAACTTTACACCTCTACCATTCTCTAACACTATTTACTTTAATTAAATAACCATAATCATAATCATAGATGCCTAAAGTGAAATTTCCTAATTTAAAAAATGGAATAAACCAACCTATTAAACTATAACCAACCTTAATCAATATAGGTTAACAAAGCACATTAAATTTAGCACATAATTTGAAAAAAAATTTTCGCATTGGAAAGGCCAAAAGGATGTCAAAAAAAAACTCACATTTAAACATATTCCACTTTAAAAAAAGCCGAAGGTACATGTTGAAAATATTTCATTTCGTTTTATCGTACTTCCTTATAAAAACCTTTGGCCGGCCCAAACGTTCAGAAATTGATGGACCGAGGCAATAAAGTAAACCTCCATGGGAAATCCTTAAAAACCTTAACGTAAATATAAATATTTGGTTCTTAATCCCCTAAAACCCTACTTCAGGACTTTATCAAGAAATCTCAAAGACAGCAGTATTTCATTTGCTTCTCTGCAACTGGGCGTTAATGTGAGCTCAATGGCGTCTCGCTACGGAACGTTTTCGAGGTCTGCGAGGTCGGCATTTTATTCAACCCGAAGCTCCTCATTCAGAGGCCGCCCTGCGACTTCCAACACGAGACCCCCTTCGTATTCTTCAAGCAGGAGGAATAGGCATCTCTTTGAAAACCAGATTTTAAACTCCCGAAGGCGTTGGGCAGAGTCTTTGATTCCATTACACAATGCCGTTGCTTCTGCCAAGCTCGTATCTCATCTGGGTTTCAATTCAAGGAGTTCTGGTTCGCTCTCTCTTGGTACCCTCTTCTTCATTTCTCTTTTTAGATATTTATCTGTTCCCTTTAGGAATAGAAGGGGAGTCGGTATATGTTTATGTTGGAGACATATTTGGTTTATAAGGCCTCCTTTCTCAGAATCAAAATCGAAATCAAATTTATTAGGAATTCGATCAAAGGATGTGGATTTTTTAAGATGTTGAACAGTACAGATATGCAAATTTCTGGATAAATTATACTTTCGATGGGATACAGATCGAAATCATAAAACCATTTTTTTTTGTCGGGAATTTCGTTAGATTTTGGTTAGGATTTGATTAATTGATACTGGGTTTTCAAGATATCGTTTCTGTGGTTGAACAACTAAGTTATGAAAATTTCCTACATTATTTTAGTTTAAATGTGATAAATCATCTTGGAGCGAATTATGATGGGCACGGGGCAAAACACATGGATGCATATGGGTGTATAAGCATGCATGTGTATGTATAAACATTCGTGTGTTCACTGAATTCAATGGCGTCGGCTACAATCTTGTCTACTGCTCCGAACACATGGGTTCGGAATGTGACTTGGGGCCTGTAGCTGGCTTAAACATGCTGATATGTATCGATGAACTTAACATCTTAACATCCATTAAGGATAACGTAAGCACAGCCATCGAAAACTGGTTCTGATATGCACCTTGAAGTTGCAAAGCTCAAGGTTAAATAACTATTGCAAAGTCCAATATTTGATACATTGGCCATTTTCACAAATCAAGATATGCATCCTCTAGTTTCACAACCTTGAGGTAGATGTCAGAGCCAATTTCCATATTCAATATACCTAGTGCATTGTTACACACATGGTCAAACAGAGACACGAAGAGTTGATGCATCACTTCCACTCAGGCTGTATAATGCACCTCACTTATCTTGGAGTCTTGGTGGAAAAATGCCATAAACTCCATCGTTTAACTATTTTATTGTGTAGCTACTGGAATTATCTCTGTTTCTGTACAGACAAAATGGTTAATTTAAATTGAATTAATTAAAACAATTAGTTCTAGTATGGACTGGAACGGCCTGCATTGCATCTCAAGGCTAGTGATGGACGCATGTAGATAAATGGTTGTGGCTACCAATTTTACATGAATCTGGTGAGTTAAATTTTGCATCAAGAGACAATTCCACCATAAGTCCTCAGAAGACCAAATTGGACATCAATTTGAACTTTGACATTATTGGCCCAGTTGCAATGCACCACTCTCATTTGAGACTGAACCCCAACACCCAGTAAGGCTAAGAAAATAGCACGAGCCTTGATCTTTGATGATGTGTTGTATATCTAATGATATCCAATATTTATATTTCTTGTACAAACACAAGCATTAAATGTTAGTGGAAATCAGTTACCTTTTACAACAAATCCTCTTACCATTTAGCCGATGAATTACAAAATTCACCAATATGCCTTAAATGAAGATCAACATTAGCAGAATCTTTTGAAATCAATGCTACATTTACTGTCTCGGTGAATTTATCGCCGATGGTCCAGAATATAACTTAGTGGCAATCCTGGGAAAATATCAGGAAACTTTAAAAAATATGAAATTATCATTTTTTTCCAATTTTTTTTTAAATATCTAAAACAGCAGCATCAAACAAACACATTGCTACATAAATATGAAAATACAATTGATATATAAGATGCCAAAATATGATATCTGTCCTAAGACCAAGTCCTTACAAGTTGATATGAAATCACATTAGAACAAAAACAAATATATCTTATGAGATGAATCATCATGAGAGATCTGGATATTACAAGGATAATGCATCAAGGATTCAACAGTTCCCTCTACCACTTTTATGGGCAAAGGTCACCCCTCTACTTTTGGAAGTAGTAGGTGGATGTGTTGACATTAATCTTAAGGTGGAAGGTGCAACATTTGGTGTTGAGGTGGAAGGTGCAATTGTTGACGTTGAAGTGGAAGGTGCTGGGATTAAGGTGGAAGTTAAAGTGGGATGTCTTCCAACTCTTTCCCTTGTTGCTTGTCTATGTGGAGCTGGTGGTTGCGATTCACTCTCAATCTTCTCCTCCAAATGTTTCTCTATTGGAAATGGAACATTCTTCTCTAATTGTTCCTTCTCCTCCAACAGATTGACGTCATGCTCTAATCACTCAAGTGCCTCCTCCATGATAGGCTTCTTAGTCTCCACTCTCCACGGAATGGTGTGAATCACATCCATGTTAGGTACTTTTTCAATTTGCTTCACCCATAATATGAGATTGTAGTAGACATAGACCATGTCGGTAAGGTGGTGGATATATCTAACCTGTATGAGGGCCATTATGTAATTTAAGGATGATGGCCCATGGACATAGATTAAACTTGTAAAAAGTTAAAATTTTAGTTTGAACATTTCTAAACTATTGTGCTTCTTGGAGTGTATATTTATTAGTGTTGCAAACTGCACGATAAAATCACTAGGATTTTGCTGTATTGTGATTTTTTCAATTGGGTGATATTCTTTTAAGCAGAATGAAAATATATTTGTATTAAAATCTGTGTCGGGATCACAACAGTTTCACCCGGAAGTACATTGCCTTGCTTTCTTTTTTGCTTTTAGACCCCTTTGATCTATCCATATTACCACATTTTCTACAGGGACTTTATACATAACTCAGAAAAATGGAGTTTTGTAGGTATAGACCTTACAAAACTTGCCACCCAAAAAACAATTTACAATTCATCATTTACTGAATTTGAGATGAAAATGAGGCTACTCAGATCTTGAGCAGGCTCTTTGAAGTTGTTGCCTCAAAATGTAGCAGTTCTTGTGACAGGCCTCAAAAGACGAGAACTAGACCAAAGGACAACAACGAGGTGGAGGCCCATTGTCACCAGAGCACACTACCTCCTGCTCTTTAGTGGATTTTCACTGTTGAAGTTTTGTAGCTAAGGTTGGTCTTCATAATTTGTCTTAGCTCTAAAAAATGACAAATGTGAATTGTACTTCAAGTCGGCTTTAAAAGAACTAAAATTTGAATTTTCAAATTATGATTTTTTTGCCTCCAAAATGTAAAGTTGGCCCTAATCTGTTCATGTCGGCTCAGCGCAACAATCACAACACTTGGGCACATTCAACCACTATAAATAGGCCATTTGTCCTCCTCATTTGGGCAGAAAAATTCGGATCACATCTGAGGCAGAATTTCAGGACTCTTAAAAGGATGAATCTGAGGCTACCAAAAAGGACGAATCTGTGGGAAGAATTGAAAGAAAAATTCTCTGTGGCAGGCCGAAATTTCTGAGGCACAAATGACTGAATTTCTGAGGCTATTCATGGGCAGTTTGACCAGGTTTGACCCAAGTTTGGTTACTGGTTTGTTTGATTTGATTAGAGTCAGGAGGGACGTTGGAAGCCAAGGATGTGCTATTTGGACCAGGATTGAAGAAGAACTTGCTCTCGGTTGCAGTGATCGAGGACAGAGTATATGTAGTTATGTTCAGGAATGGTCAGGTGCTTATTTGTCTAAAGGAGTCTATCCCAGACACAACAATGGCCATAGGGGTTAGAAAGAGCAATCCATAAAGGTGGATGGGAAAACCTGTTTGGGTGTTGGCAGATGACAGTGACGCTTATATAAGATATTGCATACGAGGATGACACATGCATTACAGGGCATTGTTGATTCTAGGCGAGATTGTCATTGATCTCCCAGAATTTAGCATTGAGCAGCAGGGTGTGTGTACTTGGCAAGAATTCCAGGGTCACTTTTATGAGCAGTGAGAGTAGGTCCAAGGGGATCTTGGATCTTATTCACTAAGATGTATGTGGACTGATGTCATTGATATCAAAACAGGGAGCGTAGTGCTATGTCACACTCATTGATAACTATTCCAAGAAAACGTGGATCTTCTTCATGAAGACCAAAGCTGAGGACTTAAGTCAGTTCTAGGGGTTCAAGGTCCAAGTGTATAACCAGACAAGTAAGAGGATCGAGGACGTGAGGTCAAACACTGTGGGAGAGTATACTCCAATGACTTCAAGGATTTTTGCAAGGAGGTGGGAATAAAGAAGGAGATGATAGTCTCATACAACCCACAAGAAAATGGGGTTGTGGAGAGAAAGAATCGATCCATCATATGTTTTTCGAAGGCAATGATACATGACTAGGAGTTACTTATGTTTCTTTGGGAAGATGTGTAACACTATAGTTTATGTTCAAAACATGAGTCCTCATAGGATATTCAGGGACATGACTTCTAAGGAGGCATTCATAGGGGTGAAGCTAGAGTAGGGCACTTGTGCATCTTTGGTCGTCTGTAATACATCCATGTTCCTGTGAAGAAGAGGACAAAGTTGGAACATTTAGGACAAAAGGGGAATTTTGTTGGGTATAGTGAGACCTCAAGGCTTATAGGATCTTCATACCAGTGCAAAGGATGACAGTTGTCAGCAAGGATGTTAGGTTTGAGGAGAATTTGGCATCTAGGAAGTCTCACGATTTTCCACTAGCAATGATAGAGAACGAGGAGTAGGAGGCTTTGAAGGTAGAGCAACGCGCAAAAGCTTCTAGTTCAAGTCAACCTGCAGGTGGGGTGGAGTGTTTGCACCCGAAACTGCACCTTGAAAATGTTTATGATTTAAATCAAATTGATGAATTTCCACTACAAACTTTAGAAGGAATCTGCTTAATATAATCACTGTAGATCCTTCTCTTCTTTTGGATTGGTGCATCCTAGTCATAGGTAGTGTCCTTGGATTGCTGTACCTTGACATTCAAGTTTGCAAGTTTAAAACTAGTGAACAACAAACATAAAATATGTTTTGACAGCCACAAAGATGTCAAGAAACATGTTAGAGCAAGACGAAACTATTGGAAGGATTTTCCTTTCAAGAAAACAATTGATAAGAATGTGAGTGGAAAGTAAAAAAAAAAGCGCCTGTAAGTTATTAAAGAATCAAAACAACCAGGCAAAGAATAATGTTTTCAGATCTACAATTAAAACGTCAGAGATTAACAAGATAAAAAAGCTGAAAATCAAGCATAAGACATATTTTGTATTAATCAAAGAATGTTGCACTATAGAGATCTGTTACCCGCCAAAAAGTGGGTAGACCGTAGGAGAACTTTTCTCCTCCTTGGACATCTAGCCAACCAACACCCCTGTTTGTTTAGAACATAACATGATGCCAAGATCCTCCATTGCTTACTTTGGTCGAATCTCTCTCCCCCTTCTGACATCCCTTCTTGAAGGAAGGTGGGTCATCCATCAATAGGTAGTTTAACC
Organism: Pinus taeda; assembly: GCA_000404065.3. NCBI lineage: Eukaryota > Viridiplantae > Streptophyta > Pinopsida > Pinales > Pinaceae > Pinus > Pinus taeda. The sequence goes on from APFE030543921.1 coordinate 44,982, forward strand.
ATTTCATAATCATGTGCTTTCACTTAATGTTATGGGCATACTGATATGGATCAAGGGGTCAATTGGATGATTGACTGATCTAGGCTGTATTCTTGTTCGCTCACTTCACTTGGGAGGTTAGTCCTTAACTATAGTCCAGTGGGACCTCCTCTAAAGCCTTAGGGTTTTAGGAAGTGCACTACTAGGGAGGTTCTGATTGAAGTAGCATGTCCAAGATATTTCATCCTTATTGCTTTCCATCTTTCCAATTATTCATCTCCATTCTTCGGGCTGGTGGTCATTGGTCATGGGGATTGGCACCCTTTCATTCTCATCCTTGATTCTAGGCTAGAAAACTTTACCCTAGAGGTTGATGCACCTAAAAGAAAGTTAAAAGCATAAGAAATCCACATTGAAAGAAAAGGTGAAATGCAAAAGATGGTTGGAACATTTGATTAGCGCGTGGGCAAAAGCCTAGCATGAGCTCTACCCCCCTCATTAGTCATCACCTAGTTCCTCAAGTACATGATGCTTTATCTATTAAAGGGAACTCTTGTATTTTTCCAACCCCGCAGAGCAATAAATTGACTCATCTTCAAGGGGTACCAAAAGCTAGATCTCAGAAAACAAGCTCAGGCTCCTAGGCTATGCACCCAAATAAACAAATCATAGAGGAGTAAAAGGGACACTAGAAGGGTGGAAAAGGCAAGGCGAGGAAAGAGGTAACTCATGCCTCCATGATTGCTCCCTCCTTACATCTATACACTTAGGATATTGGATCTCCATTGGCTGGTCACTTGGCTATAGTACCTTACCCTGAAGGCATTTTTTCTGCACTACTACCTTTCTCACACATGCTTATGAATTGATGGGCTATCTTGGGACATGTCACTTCCCCTTCGGGACTGAAAACACCTAATAGGGTTATCCATCTAACCATGCCTACCATAAGGAGGTAACTTGTTTACTAGACTTGATCTAGTTAGACATTTGAAGGTGAGAGTTGTGTAAAGTTTTATTGTGCCCTTGACATTAGGTGTTGCCTAGTATGATGCATTTATGGTTATTATCCCTAATGATTGATGATTTTCACTTGATCTTGAGAGGGTTTTGTCAAGTGGCATTGTCACAATAGCAAAGGCCTTTGGAGACATAATTATCACTCCATCCAACAACATACCAAAGGCCATCTTACACATTCCAGCGAGTAAATATGACCTTGATGGTGTATCTTTTCCCACCAAGAGCAGAGCATTTTGATGATTCCACATGGTACTTGACACTTCGATGTAACTCCAAATGTTGAACATTGAGCCTATGAAGCTTGTTGTTGGAGATATTGATTATGTGCCTAGTGGACCCATGATACCCCTAGGCTGTCCTTGACATTGTTCAATGGACGTTACTTGTTCCAGAGATCGAATGATGATGGTTATCCATGAGATGATAGGGGAGGGATAGCACATCACTTTTAGGCCCCAACACTTGAGCAAAAGAGTGCCGTGTCACCCTCTTGGGCACCATGGTGATGACGTCTTGGTTTGGAGGCATTTCCCATGGACATGGAGCCACTCCTTAGAGTATGGAGCACTTAGTAGCCCACTTGACACTTGTGGCATTTAAAGCTCATTTGAAGGATAACATCATAGGGGAGGAGGCATTTTTGCCCACACGAGTGGGCTTTTTGTCATCTTTTGTTATGCTTTTGACCTATCAAGTTGGCTTGTAACTTGTATCTTGTGGAACACTCGAAGTAAATTTATAATTAGGGGTCTTTACTTGTATGATTGTAGAAATGAGGGAGATAAGTCTCATATAAATAGAGACTTTCCTCATTTCAACTTTTTCATCATCACACATTATATTCTCATCTCTCCAAAGAGAATGTGAATTAGTCTTTTTCGCTACAATGGGCAAGATGTGATCTTTGTGGTGCTATTTTTTTGTGAGTTGATCTTTTGCATGGAGATGTTATTTTGGGATTGAAAGAAGTGCTTCTTTGGAGGCTTTTGTAAGTTTAATGCTTTATCATTGATATTTTGCATATTGAATGTACGAAGTAGGGTTTCTATTTATGCCATGACTAAATGCCTAATTATTGTTGAAATATTGCTACCTTGTTGCATGCAAAATTGTTCTCAAAGTCTATAGGGAAACTCTGATGTGCGTTCCCTTTATTTAATTTCTCCCCTCACATAATTGTTATGGTTTTAAAGTGGATGCCATAGCCATCCCCCCTTACTCCAAAATCTTTCCCTTGAAATTTAACCCTAAAAGACTCCATTAAACATTAGTTGGATAAGGCACTAAAGAGTAGGAAAAAGGTTGTTGAGGTGACAGTGGCAGTCCTTTTTCTTCTTGTCATAATGTCTGGCCCCACCTAGTGAGGCCTTGCACTGAACTTGCTAGATTTTGCAGCAACAAGACCAATCACAACCAATCTGTTTAGAAATCTTTGCTGGATGAGAAAGCCTATTATAAATGAATGAGAGAGAGAGAGAGAGAGAGAGAGACTAACATATTACTGCTCTGCTAGGAAAATCACACCCTTTGGATTGGAAGCCTTTCCTTCCCTTTTATCATTTCCTTGTAATACATTCTAGGCAAGCTCGAGTTATCCTCATGCAAGTTCCAGAAGAAAGTTGGGAGTGAATGGGAGAGAGAGGTAGTTTGGATAATTGAGTGGAGCTCGAACTCAAAGGAGAAGTGAGATCGAACTAGTTAAGAATGAGTTATCACAAGTGAGGTGGTGAGAAATGGAGCAATAAGGTGAGTTATGAGAGAGAAAATCACATCTGAGAGGAAAGACAAGTTAACATGAAAGGAGTGTGAGTTAAGTGCACATGCTTCAGTCAACTTGGCATGTGACCCAGTTAACTGAGAGAATTTTCCTTGGGATTATCACCAACTGCCACCTCGCATTCCAACTAATGCATGCAGTCTAGTTACCTCAATTTAACTTCATGCATGCATACCAACTTGTGCGCGCCTTAAGATGTCAAATGCCATTCCGTAAAGTGGCCATGTGTCACAATATGAAGGCTGCCAGATGTCACATTATGGGCTGCCATGTGTCAGTCAACACTGGCAATTGCTAAAATAGACACTCTGTAAATACTACCCTATATTATATTCATTAGACTCAATTTTTTGAGGGGAATCCAAAGGTGCATTCAAAATTGACAGGCAAGTTCCCATGCATCATACTGTTGAAACAAATCTCTCTATATGTGTAATCGGTCTCTAGAAAAGGATAGGATCAATCAGATGAACTTGTGCCTAGAAATTCATAATGCAAACAACCCTTGACTCATATACCAATGCCTGAAATCCTTTAATAGTTATGGGCGAGATGATGCAAGCTGACCTTGAAGCCTCTAGATTTCATAGGAAGTAGATCTAGGGGTTAACAGGGAGTCAGTAGCTCCTTCCACTTTTGTCAGGAGACCTAGGTGGTTTGAGCAGACATTGAGGGATGCTTACGAGTATGTGGAGGCTTGTAGGGGCACATTCATGGAGAGCAGGTTCGGTTTGACAAACCCCTTGATTGTTATTTTCATCCCATAATCTCCTTCTACAAAATTTGCTTTTATGACTTTCCACAATGAAATCATTCAATAATCTCCCTGATTTTCAGATCTTGAGAATCATTTGGCTTCCTGTTATCTTTGTGCCCACCTTTAACTTATTAGCCACCTTTGAATTTTGTTGCCCAGGCTATATCTGAAATGTCATGCCCACTACTATCTCTAAATTGCTTCCTCTTTTTGCAAAAGTTATTGCTGAGTTGTTCAAACATTGCGTCTATACTAGAAATGATGTTCAAAGTCTCAATAAAATTTTTGGAGGGTAGACTCTTAAGTGTTATGATGACAAGATCTTTGTTTTCCATCTTCCTATCAATAGCCTTCAACTGAGCTTGAATATCTTTAATTTTAAATAAGTGATCTTGAAGGGAATCATGCTTTTTGATCTTAATAGAAAACAATATATTCTTCAAGAAAAAGGCTCGACCTTTATCTGAGATTTCATGCATGATCTGGAGATTTTGCTAAATGATGACTGTATCATCCCTAGTTTGAACTTCAGGAAGCATCTCATCTGCAATAGAACACTTAATGAGCACGAAAGCCTCTCTATTCTTTGCATCATACTTTTCTCGGGCATCTTCCTTGGTTTAACTCCAGATTTCCTTTTTAAGTTTTTTCAATACCAATTTTCCAACCAGCTGTACTCAAAGATTGCAAGCATCTGCTACTTCCATGTATTAAAATTCTGTCCATTAAATTTATGGTTATCCTCGAGCATAATATTGGACAAAGTGGCCATGTTCAGATTTCAGAGTCCTCTACTTTAACAAAATATATTTATAAAAAAATCCATAGGAACTTTCTCAAGCTATGGCTACCCTCAAGCATAATATTGGACAAAGTGGCCATCTTCAGATTTCAGAGCCCTGTACTTTAACAGAATATATTTATAAAAAAATCCATAGGAACCTCCGCAAGTCACATTGACTGTTTGCTGGAAATCTATTGAAAAACAAATTTGTGTACCTAGACTGGGGACTGGGCACTTAAAAAAATAATGAATACCCATACCTGTCTGGCTGTTGGGTTTGATACAAATCAATATGACCTACTCTAACAAAAAATTACTGCAGGATCCACACGACAAAGTTGGTATTTGACTGCTCTATGTAATGTTTGACGGCCTCACACCCTGTGACCCTACACACCTTGGCAGCTTTCCCTTGCTGACTGTGTTCTCTATCTGTAACAATGGCTTCAGGGATTTTGATTTTGTCCTTCAATCCCAAATGGCTACACTTCTTGAAATCGCACAAACTTATGTGGTGGTTGTGCACATCTCTCGTGTGCCTGTTGTGTCACAAATAATGGCAGTGTATCCTTTTCCTGACTGTTCAAATCTCTCGACAGAATATCGAAGTGGGTTGCAGCTTATTGAATGGTGGCTGTGTCTTGGGTAGCTCCTCACTTGGATCTTACACACCAAGACTTTCCCTCATCACACTTTCCACCCCCACACTCTATGACAGAAGCAGATGCCTGACTAAAATATTCTGACCCTCTGAGACCACTTTATTGCATACTCTGGGTCAAATTCATCCCCCTTGCATGTGTGTATTGTTTGCAGTTCCTCGTACCATCCCTAGTTTAACCAGCCCCTAGGTCTTCACTTGCTTCCGTCCTCAGTTTCTCTGCAGTTTGGCTGAGATAGTATACAGATATTATACAGGTTGAACAGTGAGGCAACACAACTTTTTAAGAAGGGAACAATCAAACTATGCTATTCATCTATAAATTGTATGTCTTCTTACATACAAATGAGAGAGGGGAGTTCCGTAATATCTTCTTTATTTATTATTAACTCCAAAGCATTAAATGTACTTTTATTTACGTAATTAAATGCTAAAGTTTAATAGATAAGAATTATTTAATAATTATATCAACAGTTTGTGTAATATATAAATGCATATTTACTTCAGTTTGTGATACACCTCCTTTGTCATTTTGATGAATTCCAAGGGTATATAACATGTCTGGGCTGAGAAGATGATTGGAAGGGCTGGCATGGTGAGGATCTCCTTAACTACTATATTTAACTCTGGAAATTTTGTGCAGATGCCTTTATGATGACTGCACAAGTGCAGCCGTTAGGAACTGGAGATGGTCTAATCTAAAACCCATGCATATTAAACTGGAATGTTATAATCACATAACTAGAATTTACTGTATTATGAACAGAGAAAATACTAACTAAATGATAATGGGTAAGGTGCAATGTGTTGTGGTATTTATAGCTGGATAAATGTGCATTATATTGCTGTCAACGAGTGTTGCTTATCCAGTCATAAAATAAAAATACTAGTGCTGTGGTGTTCTACCACAGTGACACCATCTCAAGATATGGAACCAAGATTAAAGTAATCGATTCAGTAAATTTCATCATGATATGTTATATTCTCAGGTAGATAGCTAGGATGTTTTAGAACAACAATTTAAAAAATCTGACATGTATGTCGCAAGAGGGATCGCTTAAATTTCTTTGGATTGGAAAAAAATTCAGTGGTGATATGTTTCAGAGTGTGTGATCAATCCTCAAATGAGTGCTTCTTTACGTAAATTTACTAATATATAATTTATTCGCTAATTGAAGTTATGTACATTCAGATCAAAGGTGAGGCTGGCTAATTAGTACAGCAATTATCAATTTTCTTGGCTTTTTGCTGCACCCCCATTTCTCCTTATAATTGAAAAATTATAACCGTAGTTTTTTCATTTTGTAAATAGTAGGGTTTTAACTGAATATGGCTCAAGAATTACTTGTTTGTTGAACATGCATGCAGGTTTTCAAGGATTTGTTGACATGCTTCCTTTAGGTCTTAATACTGGTGCTGGGGTGTGACCTATGAGGAATTTGTATGCCCTGTATCCCGTCTTCATATGTCACTTGTCTGAAGACTTGGAGGACGCAGTAGCATTTTTATGCTTTCTCAGTCCAATATTTGAAGTCCAGACAAGCAGTCATAGTTTCTAGTTGTCAGAAACATAGCTTTGAAGACTTCCAAGTCACAAATGCTTTAATGAATGATGAATATGTTTCTATAAATTTGTTCAAGTTGTGAAACATCTCAATCAGTTTCAATGAGGATTTTTTACCATCTCTGATCAGATCATATTCTGCTGTTTTGTAAACTTTGGACGATTCCAACAATCTGAAATTATAGAGGAGATAAAAAACGTGTTATTTTTTTATGCATTATGGCTTTTAAATTTTGAATTTTTATGTACGTACGATATGGTCCATAAGAGCATTCTTGAATTTCCACGTTGCCCTTTCTGAAATTTCTTCTGTATTTTCCGGGCTTGCTTAGTCATCTTGTAGTAAAATTCCATTTTATTGATGTAAGCATTTGAAGTACTCTTGGAGCCCTGTTATATCAAGGTAGCATCAGTCTTTGTAAAATTTATGGGTATTAGAACTCTTTCACAACACACAGTTCACCAGAAGTTTTGATTTACATCAAATTAATGACTGTGGAAATATTTATACTAAAATAGCTTAGCTTATTCAAGGTTATTGAAATTGTGGTACCTCACGTGATAAATAAGCAGCACAACCCATTTTGGGTTAATTCCAGATCTGAGATAACCCTTTTACTTGGCATGCCAGAGTGATTTTTCGGCTCCAATTTACACACTATATTACTGTATCAGCCATACCACCTTGCTTCCTTGAAGTTATATTGGCCTTCATTGAGGGAATGCAATCTCTTTTTTACTTTTTCCCCCCAAATTATGAATCCATTAAAATATCGGATATCATTTTAAAGCATTTAACTCTATCAAGTTTATAATTTGTCAAATAAAAATGTGATTTGTAAAAAATTGGTATAACAAGCAAAGACTTTCATGACAGAATTGGATGCTGTTCTTGGAGAGATAACTTACGATGAATAAGGAATCAAATGTTTTCAGCTGGTCATTAAGTGATTTGTATGTTTTCGTTTTGTTAGAGATCTCAATTGTCTTGTCATATGCTGTAGACTGATATAGGAAGATTTGGAAAGAAATTATTCCTCTACATGATTCTTTAGAAATTCCTTCTCAGAACTCTGATAGTACAGGAATTGGTCCACATTCTTTTCTTATGGCACAAATTGGAATTCCTCTCAATTGCTATGTCAGGCTCCAGCAGATGTGTAGCTTTGATTCTTTGTATGCCACCTCAATTAAAAAAAAGAAAACTTCACTAAAGAAGGAAAAAAATGGCATGCATCGTTATGATGCATTTCGGAAGAGTTGCTTTGTCCATCTCAAAATTGGTTTAGAGTGAAATCCCAGAGTTATTGTGATAACATCGTCGATCAATCTGGCAAAACATTGCATAGAGGCTCCTATGTGCTTTTTGTGTCTTTGTTGTGTATTGTTACCTTTGTGTATATGCCTTCTCAAGTGCTTTCATATGGAATCACACTGTCATATGGCTTACTAAGGATTTTGTTCATATTAATATGAATGCTAGTGGATGTCACTAAATGTATACATAATATTATAATTTTTTAAACATCTTATGCTGTTTTTTTTGACGTTGGTACTTGTTAATTTTTATTTTTAAACTCAACAACTAATTTGTGAACTATGCTAAATAAAGAGTTGAAAAGTGAACTTTAACTTCAATCCACAAATATACTGAGTTTTCTAACTAGCATGTAGCGGAAAATAAGGAACAAATGAAGACAAACACACCATAAAACAATACACAACAAATTTTGCTTAGGAAACCCCAACTGGGGAAAAGGTACCACTGTGTTCTCTTTATTTTTATTCAGCAATAACAAATTTAGAAAATTACATGAAGAGGGAAAAGACTTCCCTTCACTCATGAATTGACCAACACACTTCTGTGAACCAATTAGACTCTATCTACCTCTCTCGACCTCCCTCTTGCATAGCACGAGTTTTGTACAGTCTCTTACAACCTTCTACGCAACTGCTCTGTGCAAGCACACACACAATGCTGCTGGAAACACGATTTTGGAAGTTGTGATGGCTGTATGACCTCCTTTTTCTTGCTGGTTTGGGTTGTGTGGAAGACCCTAGTGTTGGGATTCACTATGCTCTATTGCTGCAGAGAAAACACACCAATCTGATGCATCATGACCAAGTCTGTGCCTTTTTTTCCTTTTAGATATCGACCTGGGCCCACAGGTTGCACAAAGGGCTGAGATCAGTCATCATCAATACCATTCCACTCAATCTCATGTCTTCATTAAGTCATTAGGGTTTCAAGGCCCATCCTCATTCCATGTGTAAATCCAGCATTCACTGAATCATGATTAGCAACTCTTTGTATATGTTTGATGATTTTTTATAAGTTCTTCATGGTTGCAATCTCAAGGTTCCAGAAGAGGAAGTCTCACTCTTCAAAAAGATAAAGATCAACTCAGGTTTCAACTCTCTAAAGTGGCTCAGTTTTAAAGGTGAAAAATCAGGTTTTGGAAATGTATGTGGGGCCCATTTTTATTCAAAAAGGTAACATATTTTGCCTATAAAAACCCAAAAGGTCAAAAACTCATTTCATTTACTTCATATTATTCTTTGTTCATCCAGCTCCCCCCTCCATTAGTGAAAAAACATGGGTTTTTTTGGGCAAATTTGGTCAAAACCTAGTGGCGTTGTGCTTCCAGACACTACACTGCGCTTCTGAGGCTGGCACTGCACTTCCAGAGACTATGCTGCACTTGTGCCAGAGTAGCCCTAAACCCTTTAAAACTCACCCAAATTTGATTTTGAAACTTGCAAACTTATTTCTTTCTATTTTAAGCTTGTTCCTAAGTAAGTATAACTCTTTTTGTTAACTTTTCCTTTGGCAAGATGAATTCAAATTAGCCTTAAACCCTTCGAAACTCACCCAAATTTGATTTTGAAGCTTGCAAACTTATTTCTTTCTATTTTAAGCTTGTTCCTAAGTAAGTATAACTCTTTTTGTTAACTTTTCCTTTGGCAAGATGAATTCAAATGCAAGTTCTCTTCATCTAGGGTTTAGGTGAAATTTTCATGTTGCAAGCTAGTGTAATTGATGGTTTGGTTAGTTTTGATATTGTAAACATGTAAATATTCCACCTCACACCTTTGTACATGTTTAAAATACCTTTTGATTCACTAAATAACCTATAAATCATTAAATTCACTCACCTTTGCCTAAACCCTAGCTCATACCTAGCATTTTGAGAAGATTTCCTAGTAGCTCTATTTTTCAATTTCTCTTAGAAATTTCTTTCCCTCATTTCACTCCATTTAAGCTTCATAAGTTGCTTCTAGCCCCTATTCATCTCCTAAAAAAATCTCTACCATCATTTCCTTTCTTTAAACCCCTCATTTCATCATTTCACTCATTCCTCATTGTTTTTCCATTTTCCGGTTATCTAGGGTTTCTACCATCATGGAGGGAGACTCTTCACCAGAGAAGAAAAACACCATAAAGGATGAAAAATACTCAGATATGAGCCTACCAATTGCAATTAAATTAACTCATCGCCCTTCATCAAGCAGTGCTTTGAAGATGTAAATTGTCTAGAGTGAAGATGTAAATTGTCTAGAGTTTTGTAAAAGGTTATGTGAAGTAGGTTTCCATGAACATTTGACTGATTGGATTGCCACTCATTTGAAAGGAGAAAGGGCCATCATAGTAGGGGTTGAGTTTACATTTTCAGTGGCTTCCATTTCACTTTCTACAGGGATACCTAATCATGGAGAATACTGGTTCAAAGGTATGAATTTGGATCTTGAACATTACAGGTATTTCTTGAAAACACCCTACAGGGGGACCGATACACACATCGTCCCATTTAGGTACTTGTTGGAGAAGTATGCAGCATTAATGAAGGTTTTCATGAATTTTTTCACCTATGAGGGAAGGTTTTCTAGATTGTATGCATATCACATTCGGTTTCTTATGCACTTCACAACTCAAAAACCTCTCAACATGTGCAATTATATATGTAGACACCTTGTTAAAATGAATGAGAAGGTACAAGTGAAAGACAAAGAACACTAACCTAGTCTTTTTCATCATAGCTTGATTAATATTGTAGTTCTCCATTAACTTGCAGAGAAGAACATGACATGGGATTCTTTCATAGGAACAACTTTGCAATGGCATGAGACTAATGTTTCAGTTCAACATCAAAACATACCAACGTAGCAGATGGAGGTAGGATCATCAGGCCAACCAGTGGAGGTTCCTAAGGCACCTAGACCTGAGGTGACTAGAATGTATCAAAGAGGAAAAAGGCTCGTGTTTACTCCTCATGTTAAGAAAAGGTCCAAACCTTCTACATCAGCAAAACAGGGATCACATGTATGGGATGAAGGCTTAATTGAGCATGAATTTGAATTGGTGGACTTAGAAACAACAAATGAGCCTTCAAACATGTAGCAGATCATCGAAGAGAAGGATTCTCATATCAAATAACTCATGGACAACATGACAAGAGAGGTTTTATATCTCCTTCCTAGAACAAGAAACAATAAGCTTAAAGCTAGACAACTCATCATGGAGAAAGAGCAAACTAAATTGTTGCAACAAGCAGGAAAAGGCAAAGCAGTGTTGGATCCTAGTGAACCTGAGGGAACTAAAAAACAAGGCAAGAAAAAGAGGCCAAGGGCCAGGGACTCAAAAAGGCATTGAAGGAGGAGGAAGGACACAGTTTCCTAGATGAAGACCTAGACATGGAGGACATAATTGCCTTGGAGATTACGAGGATAGAGAGTATTGACTAGATAAGGTCAATGACCACCTAGAAAAACTTCTTGACAAAGCCAACAGAGATAACCAGATTAAGGCATATGGTACATCACTATCAAACCAGAAACATGATATGTAACATCAATCTCAAGCAGTTGGAAAACAAGCTAAAGGAAACCTTAAAGGAAAAAAATGAGAGGGATAACTTGGAGATGCTTACTGAAGCATCCATGAGGGCTTGACATACATCATTTTGCAGCTCATGACCAATTTTGAAGGATTTTTGAGCATTTTTGGTTTTTTGACTATTTTGATGCCAAATTCAGAAAATTGGCTGGCATTGTGCTTTTTCCTCAGGCCTCCAAATGACAAATGGTTTGCAGTTTTGGAAAGATAATGGACTCCTCTCAAAACCAATTTCATCATATTTCTCAGAGAGGGACCACATTTTGAGAAAAAGGAGAAAAGGGGGTCAAAAATCAACATTTTGCCCCTCTTTTTGATAAGTGCTACGCTTCTAGAAACACCTTGGGAGAATAAGTTTTTGAAGGGCTTCCCATGGGTCATTTTCGAAAATTCAAAGTGTTCTGGAAACTAGACAGGAAAATATAGTTGACCATTCTTTCAAATCTCAATTTGGACCCTAGGAAGGCACTTTAAAGTGGGCTCACAATTGGCATTGTGCTTATGCAAATTTCTGTGTTTTTCATTTAAATTTCACTTTGTAATTTCCTAGTTTTCACTTTGACTTGGTCAAAGTCAAAACTCATGATGTAATTGAAGTAGTTAGAGGTTAGATATGTAATCATGAAATAATTAGACATGATAGGTTGTTTTTATAGTTTATTAGGCCTCATTAAGGAAGTAAATCCAAAACAAAGTCTAAAAGAAGTGTTCGTATTTGACCTTGTCACTCTCACCTGTTGGTTGAGAGAATCTTGAAAACAATTCCACCACCTAGGAATTCGAGTCCTGAAGGTGGGGAAGTGGTTAAATTGAGTCTATATGTATCATTTCTCATTCAGAGAGAACGGTGGGACTTTTGTGGAGAAGGATTGTATCTTATGTTCTCTTCAACTAATACAAGAGCAGTTGTAGCTATATTTCAGGAACTCTAGTTCAGCGAGTCTGTGGTGTTGTTTCCTTTTCCCATCAGTTTCTAATGGATAGATCATCTCTCTTTACATGATTTGTTTTCTTCCTATGAATTTCTTTGCAGTTATATAGACATAAATCTTGAATTTAAGTTTTGTTTATGTGGAAATCATAATGGTGTTTCTTTTCCTCTAAAGTTAATGAATTCATGCTTTCACATGCTCATTAGGTTTTATTAAACTCACAAATATACACTACATTGACAAACACTATAAGTGCATCATAACACACTGATATCTAGCTCCTATTTATACTTGTCATTGCATACTTGAAAACTTAACCTAAAAACCCTAAATTCACAAATACTCAAGAAAAACTTATATATCTAGCCTAAAACCTTGTTCTTTATAGTTATTCATTGACAAATCCTTTTTTAGATCCCTCTCTAGTTCAGTAGGGCTAGCTTTTGAGCTAAAACTGGTTCGAGGTTACCTCTTTCGATCTCCTCCTCAACCTAGGAAATTGTAGGGGATAACACTCCCCAAGTTTTAGGGGTCTAGTATGAGTTTAAATTGAGTTGGAAATTAGATCACTCAATTTACTGAGTTAAGTTCAGTTAAATTAGTTCCAAACTATTTGAGGAACTAATAGAAGACTAATAGTTAGTTGGTGCACTAATGCATCCACTAGTGCTACTACAATTAACTGAATATTCCCACATGAGAAACTCATGCATGTCAGTTCAGAGAAATACACAATTGAGACTAGGGTGTAGGGACAGTGTACTATCAACGGTATTATTTACTGGAGAGTAAATATCATGCCTACATCAGATATTGATCCTATTTTTGGATTGTGAAATTTTGGAAGCATGAATTCCCTTTAAATACAGGGTATTCATCCTAGGAATTACGCAAGAGATTAGGGGCTTGGAACGCTGCAGAATTGGCTAAGTGTTGGCCAAGAGCTAGCTTGCGAGATGAGAGAGTTGAGCATACTTGTGCATAATTGTTCTAGTGAGAAATATTTGTATCTTCACTCATATTTCTGATATATGCAATACAGATAGTGGGGTTTTGAGCAGTGGCTTTCCCCATATACATCTTGTGTTATCTTCCATTGATTTATCTTCTTCTTGTTCATATTGTTTTCATCGATCTATTGGCTTCCACTGGTTGAAAGTAGAAATATATTCTTGTCCTGTGCTTTAGTAAATAGCATGAGCTTGTGAATCTACATGGTATCAGAGCTGAGAACAACATACTAGAGGAGATTTCAAAGTTTTGAGTTTTGGGTTACAGGTGAAATTTGAATTTGCAATACATACTTCAGGATCGGCAGATGGTGTTCTACAGTTTGTGGCTTGAGTATGCCTTGGAAGGAAACTCGAATTTTATAGCCTGAAGGGAGAGAATGGAGATTTTTCTAGAGGATAATGGGTTGAAGGAATTCGTTGATGAAGAAATTCCTAAGGCAACAGTGTCAGATGCACAAAATTTGGCTGAATGGAAGAAGTGTATGGCGCAGGCAAGGCGGATAATCCTTTAGGGAGTTTAAGACCACATTGTCTCGAGTCTCCATGGCAAGGAAACTCTGTATGCTATGTGGAAAACATTAACAGACTTGTATCAGAACAACAATGACCAAAATAAATTTGCACTAAAGGACAAAATTCAAAAAATCAAAATGGATAAAGGCGAGACGATTCCAAAATACTTGAACAAGTTCACTCAATGTTGTGATGAACTTGGAAGTGTTGGAATCATAGTTTCTGAGGATGATATGGTGAGGCTTTCACTTCTAGGACTCCCAAAGAGTTGGCATAGTTATCAAGACTTTGTCAATGGTTAGAAGAAGCTGCCAGATTAGGAATGACTGTGGCCGGATTTGATGTAGGAGGAGATCAGGAGGAACACCAAGGATGGTTCTTCATCAAATATTGATGATGAAAAGAATTGTGCCTTAGCGATTAAGGCGAAGAAGGGGAAAGGGAAAGCTTCCCATTCCAAATTGGATTCTTATCATGGAGGTAAGAAGAAAGACAGGATGAAAGTTAAGTCCTTTCATTTTCATGAGCTAGGCCATTTTGCTACAAATTGTCCACTCAAGAAGTCCAAGAAGAGTCCTCAGGAGGAGCAGTGGGTGAGGCTTTGGCCTCTCAATTCGAATTGGAATTTTCCCTCATTGCATGCATGGTGCATAAACGATGGGAAGTGTATGGTACTTAGATAGTGGAACTTCATTCCACATGATTGGTGACAAATATTTATTTAGTGACCTGGAGGAGAAAGATCTCCAGATGCATATCGAGATGGGTGATGAAAAGAAGTATACTGCTACTGGATTGGGCACAATTACTTTTCAGAGGGAGCATGGGGCTCCACTCACCTTGAAGAATGTTATGTATGTGCCTGGGCTGAAGAAGAACTTGGTATCTGTTGCCATGCTTGAGGATAGAGGCTATGATGTAATCTTCTTGAAAGGAGAGTTGTTCCTTCGACACATAGCCACGGGTCAAGTAAAGAAGATAGGGATTCGAGTGAAGAATATTTATAAGCTGGAGGTAAAGGAGTGTGCTGCTTTGACCACAAAAGTAGAAAGGTTGCAGAGCCGAGAAGTTGGCGAGTTGTGGCACAGGCGATTGGGCCTCTTGCATCATGGGGCTTTGAAGATATTGCAATAGATCTCTAGCAGTCTTCCCAAAGGTACGCTTGAGCAAGTTGATACATAAAACATGTGCACTTTGGGAAAATACACCAAGTCTTCCTTTCACAACAGAGATAGTTAAGCAGAGGCTATACTAGAGTGAGTCCATTAAGATGTGTGTGGACCATTCTCGATAGCATCCATGGCCAAACACACGTATTATGTTATATTTTTAGATGACTATTCTTGTAAATGTTGGATATTTTTCATGCAAAAAAAACATCAAACCTTCACAAAGTTTTGTGAGTTTAAAGCATTGGTGGAGAAAGAGCCGCGCAAGAAGGTTAAAAATCTATAGAGTGATATCAATGGTGAGTATGTCTCAAACGAGTTTAAGAAATTTTGTGTAGCGAAAGGGATTAAACGGGAGTTGATGGCACCCCATAACCCTCAACAAAATGGCGTGGCCAAGAAGAATAACAGAAGAATAGTAGGGGAAGCGAGGGCGATGTTGCATGATCAGGGCATACCACTTCACTTGTGGGTTGAGGCATGCAACACAACGATTTATGTTCATAATTGTAGCCCACATAATATACTTGAGATGAAGACACTAAAGGAGACTTATTTCAGTAAGAGGCTAGATGTTGGTCACTTCAAGATTTTTGGGTCATCGGTATATTTCCATGTTACCAAAGATGCAAGGAAGAAGCTTGAGTCTACAACAGAATTTGGGATATTTGTGGGGTACACTGATACACTTCACAACTATCGGGTGTACTTGCCGACTTGTAGGATGATAATGGTTTGTAGGGATGTCAGATTCAATGAGGAGAAGGCCATGTGAGTTTCCCTTGAGAGGGAGCTTGAGCTACATGCAGATGAGGATATTTTAACTCCTAAGGTTGACGAGCCTCAGATTGATGTGGAGCAACCACATGTAGAGGATCCGGGAGTGGATACATCCACTCAAGAAGAGTCTTATAGAGAGGGAAGAAAGCGCATCAGAGAGGCTAATAGATTTTTGGAAGATGTACAGGAGAATGTGGGAGCACCCACTTCTCAACGTAGGCAGAGGAGGTCACCTGAGAGGTACACTGGATACATGGCTCTTATGGGCGAATGTGTTATGACAAACCCATCTTCCTTTAAGGAAGTAGTGCAGCAGTTGGTTTGGGTTGATGCCATGGTGGAGGAGTATGACTCCATACTTTCTAACAGAGTTTGGGATGTGGTCCCAAGACCAGAGGACAAGTCAGTGGTGAGCTCCCGTTGGATTTACAAGGTAAAGCACGCTGCAAATGGTAGTGTGGAGAAGTAGAAGGCTAGATTTATGGCCCGTGGCTTTTCACAGATAGAGGAGATTGACTATGATGAAACGTTTTCTCCTGTTGCAAGGTACTTTTCAATCATATCTATATTGCCACTATCATCATAGATGGGTTGGAAGATACATCAAATGGATGTGAAGATATCTTTCCTTAATGGCATGATTGAGGAAGAAGTGTACATAAAGAATCCTAAAGGTTTCGAGACCTTTGATCGTGAGTCACATGTGTGTCGGATCAAGAGAGTGTTGTATGGGCTGAAGAAAGCACCCCGTGCTTAGTACACCGGGATAGATAGCTACTTCACTGAGTTGGGCTTCATGAAGAGTGAAGTGGACGCAAACCTGTACCACATAGTGGTGGAAGGTAAATTATTGATCATTGTACTTTATGTTGATGATCTCATTCTGATAGGTGATGATTTGCTAAACAAGTCTTGCAAGGACATGGGGCTCATGCATTAATTTCTCGGTATGGAGGTATGGTAGAGAGATAGGGAGTTTTTTATGTCTCAAGGTAAGTATGCCAATGAGATACTCAACAAATTCCGCATGGAGAGCAACAAACCCATGGAGACTCCTCTAGCAGGTAATTGGAGGAAGGGGGATGCTACTTTAGGCGAAGTAGTGGAAGCTATTGTTTACAGGAAGCTTGTGGGTTCACTCATGTACTTGGTCAACACATGACCGGATATGTGCTATGCAGTTAACCAACTTAGTCAAGTGATGGTTAGGCCTACCAATATATATTGGAAGGCGGCAAAGCATGTGTTGAAATACATCAAGGGCACTTCTCAGTATGGATTATGGTAATGACAGAGAGAGGGAATGAAGCTTCAAGTCTTCACTAATGCAGATTGGGCAGGGAGTCCATCTGACTGAAAGAGCACATCAGGAGGGATCCTCAGCATTGGGTCAGCGACATTTTCTTGGTACAGTAGGAAACAAAAATCGGTTGCAGTCATTTCGGCAAAGGCAGAGTACATGGCTGCAAGTCAGGAAACATGTGAGGCCATATGGATGAGGAAGATCTTGGTTTGTTTGTTTGGTTAGCAGATGGATCCAACTATGATTTACTGTGATAATCATAGTTGTATCAAACTCTCTGAAAATCTAGTTTTTCATGATCGATCCAAGCATATTGATATTTGATATCATCATCTCAGAGATTGTGTATTGAGACATAATAAGTTGTTAGAGCACATTCCCACGAAGGAGCAAGATGCTGACATTTTTACAAATGCATTGTCATTATGTAAATTCGAGTTTCACAGAGACATGATTGGGGTAGCTAATAATCCCTTTCTTGTTGAGAGGGAGTGTTGAGAAATGGCAACAATAAATTCCAGTTTAATTTTTCCTTGAATTAAACTGAGAATTAAAATCGAATTATATTCTCATAGCAACTTGTAAATAGTTAATTAAGTTTCATTAAATTAATTAGCTTAGGAATTTCGAGTTGGAAGTCTTTTTGTAGTCATGTATATGTTCTCCCTAAGTTTAGGGGTCCAATATGAGTTTATCTTGAGTTGCAAATTAGATCACACATTTTACTGAGTTAAGTTAAGTTAAATTGTTTCCAAACCTTTTAAGGAACTAATAGAGGACTAACAGTCAGTTGGTGCACTAATGAATCCACTAGTGGTACTCCAGTTAACAGAATATTCCCTCATGAGAAACTTATGCATGTTAGTTCAGAGAAAGACCCAGTTGAGACTAGAGTGCAAGGACAATGTACTATCAATGGTATTATTTACTGGAGTGTAAATACCATGCATGCATCAGAGATTGATCCTCTGTTTGGATTACGCGGAAGCATGAATTCCCTTTAAATACAGGCTATTCATCCTAGGAATTACACAAGAGATTAGGGGCTTGGGGAGCTGTAGAATTGGTTAAGTGTTGGCCAAGAGCTAGCTTGTGAGCTGAGAGAGTTGAGCATACTTGTGTAGAATTTTTATAGTGAGAACAATATTTGTATCTTCGCTCATATTTCTGATAATATGAAATACAAATAGCGGGGTTTTGAGTAGTGGCTTTCCTCAAATACATATTGTGTTATGTGCCATTTATTTATCTTCTTCTTGTTCATATTATTTTCATCGATCTATTGCCTTCCGCTGGTTGAAAGTAGAAGTAGATTTCTGTCTTGTGCTTTAGTAAATTGCATGAGCTTGTGAATCTATAGGATCTTCTTCACCTTAATAACATTTATTTCACAGTTACACACTAGAAACAACTTTGAGCTTTGAAAAAAAGTATTTATCAGGGAAACAATATAGCTTATATCAGGTTTTGTCCCCAGTATGGTCGCTAGAATGTTATCACTCAGTAATTTCCCAAGGTTGTGGAGAGAAACCTAAAGGTAACCACAAAACCACTTGCAAAGTTGGGATCTAGTCCTTCCAGCTTCCTTCAGAGAGAAATCTCTCTTTTTTATTTAGATTTCTATTTTAAGATATTAATCTAGTTATTGAGTTCTGAGATCAAATACAAAAATAACAGAGCAGTTGTAACATGGTAGGATAGGAAAACATTTGGGTTTTTAAGTATTTATGGAGTGTTTAGGATGAAAATGATTTAAGTTCAATTAAATATAGAGCATGCAGACATGAATTATATACTTAAAATCATATTAAAAACATTAATATTGTTTACAATCCAAAACAGAGTACATTTAAGAAAATTCGGCCCTTTACATTCTTGAAACAATAGACATTGAAAACATATGGAAAACTGAGAAAATAACAATTTCACATGAGAAAGTACATCACCAAATGGTTTGACACAGGAATCCTGGAACAAAACTTCTTTGTATTATTGAAAATTGACCACTTTAGTATAACTTACATCAAAATATGGCTTATTTCTTCATACAAGTTCCAACCTTTTCTAAGTCCTTTTACTAAGTATTTATAGAAACCATTTACATCTCAAATTGGACTTCAAAATAAAATATATATACAAAATAATGTATGTTAAAGACACATATATTTTAGATATAGAAGAAGAAGATTAGGAAAATATGGTAAAATTTGTTGCGTTGTTGAGGCTTTGAAGGAATCTGGTGTGGACTGTGGCCATTTTACTGCAGATGTTGTTCCTCTGCTGCCGAAATTTCAGGGCTTTAGTTGTACTTACTCGATCAACTCTAGAAACCGATCCTACCTTTCTTCATTTGGGATAGAAAACCTTATCATGTTTCTAAACCTTTTGTCCACTTCAGTGTAAATCTAAAAAGTTGGCTTATTGAAATAAAGGTGGTGAGTCTCATGCTGAATATTTAAATCAGACTGGGCCCTCTATAAATGCTTCTCCACTAATAACTTCTTTGACCTTTACAAACTTTGAAGAAACAACAACTATGTTACACAGTTGTTCCTAGTAATTTTCTAATGGAATCAATTTGTGATTAGAATTCCTCAGAGTAGGTAGACACATTTCTTGCAGTAGTGTGAACTTTTTGTTGAATCTTTTGACTTGCAACTTGAGCTCCTTACATTTTTTCTCTAGTTGTATCATTAAATTTATTTTCGTTAGAACTCTTTTAACCTCCATCACTGTTGTTGTCCTATCTAGAATGTTTAGGTCTTCTAATTCATCCTTGGTCTTGGAGTTTAACAACTTAATAATATTTTGTGCCTCTTCTGGTCTGTGCTCCAAATCTTCTTTAGTATTTTGTATTGTCGACTTAACTCTTTGCATGAGTTATTCCTACTCAATAGTGATTTGAATTTATGGCCACATATCTGTTATATTAACATTTATATTATGCAAAATGATATTTTTGGCCTCTGTCAACATCTGAATAATAAAAGCCTGGTCTTTATATTTCTGAATTTGGTGAATGAGCTTAAAGTTCTTTTGCACTTTTGTTAAATAGGTATTATCAGATCTAATTTTATTCTCCTCCATTTGAACAAATGTTGCTGATAACTTCTCTTTCTTTGCCTTAATTGATGATAGTTCTTCCAATCTTTAGCAAGCTCTTTTGTAGAATCTAAGTATGTTGCTTTTACTGAAGTCTCTACTATTGTACCTGTGCCTGATGTAGATGTCCTTGCTGCTTCCCATTGTTCTTTTTCTCTTAACAGTGTTTCCATGTCCTGCTCCATTTTCTGTATCTGTGCATTATGCTCAACAACAATTATAAATAATTTTTCCTTTTCCATTTCTATGCTAGCAACTTCTTTAGCTTGAGGATGTTTTGTGGATGACAGCTTCATTTTCGTTATTAATGCTTGAATATCTGCCTCTTTTCTCTTTCCACGATGATAGCCCATCGTGGAATGAATTAGAAAGGGCGGTTTGACGACCTGCGTGTAGGTTGAAGTGGAAGGATCAACACATTTTTCACTAAGTGTGAAGTGCGTTGTTCAAGGACAACTACAGAAATTCTAATTTTTTACAATGCATTGCACCAACTGGGGATCAAAAGGTGCATTGACCATAGATAGTTGACTCTTTTTGATAAGCGTGTAGTCTTAAGGAAGTGTCCACCATGATTTTTTGAAAAGAACTGTGTTTTTTGGGAAGGTTGATATACATTTGTTTTACATGTAAAGTGTGGACATGTGTTACTTGAAGGCATCCCTATAGCTTCCCTTTTGAGGCCTAATATTTTTTATTTTTTATCTCGACAATTTAAAATTTAATTGTGCTCCACTTTTGAAGTTATTAAGATAAGTATGCTCTTCACTAGAGCCTCTATCTAGATATGTTATGTGTGTGTGTGTGTGTGGAGTTTTTGGTGGTGCATGTGAAGTGCGAAGCAAGAAGCAGGGTGTTGTTGAACGCTGATAGTTTCTGTCAAGATGACAAACCCACTTATAGAGACCTACCTGAATGAAGCTAATAAATTATATGGATCCAATTATGTTAATTAGAAATTTAGGATGCAGAATCTGATGGAAGGATATGGTGTTTAGACAACCATAAAGGGAGATGAAGCAAAACCAAGTGTTGTTGCAAGTGCGACAACTGCATCGATTCAATATTGGAAAAAGTAGGTGAAGAAAGAAAAGGTATTATTAAGGATGTCCGTTAGAGATAACATAATTCCTCATATTTGTGATTGTCAGGCCTCTAATGAAACCTGGAATACACTAAAGGAGTTGTATGAGACAAAAAATACAAATCAGGTCCTTTTCTTGAAAAGTAAGCTTCTTTATATTAAAACAGAAGAAAATGAATCAATTAGTGCTTTTGTTTCCAACTTTTGTTAAATAGGTATTATCAGATCTAATTTTATTCTCCTCCATTTGAACAAATGTTGCTGATAACTTCTCTTTCTTTGCCTTAATTGATGATAATTCTTCCAATCTTTAGCAAGCTCTTTTGTAGAATCTAAGTATGTTGCTTTCACTGAAGTCTCTACTATTGTACCTGTGCCTGATGTAGATGTCCTTGCTGCTTCCCATTGTTCTTTTTCTCTTAACAGTGTTTCCATGTCCTGCTCCATTTTCTGTATCTGTGCATTATGCTCAACAACAATTATAAATAATTTTTCCTTTTCCATTTCTATGCTAGCAACTTCTTTAGCTTGAGGATGTTTTGTGGATGATAGCTTCATTTTCTTTTTTAATGCTTGAATATCTGCCTCTTTTCTCTTTCCATGATGATAGACCATCGTGGAATGAATTAGAAAGGGCAGTTTGACGACCTGCGTGTAGGTTGAAGTGGAAGGATCAACACATTTTTCACTAAGTGTGAAGTGCGTTGTTCAAAGGCAACTACAGAAATTCTATTTTTTTACAATGCATTGCACCAACTGGGGATCAAAAGGTGCATTGACCATAGATAGTTGACTCTTTTTGATAAGCGTGTAGTCTTAAGGAAGTGTCCACCATGATTTTTTGAAAAGAACTGTGTTTTTTGGGAAGGTTGATATACATTTGTTTTACATGTAAAGTGTGGACATGTGTTACTTGAAGGCATCCCTATAGCTTCCCTTTTGAGGCCTAATATTTTTTATTTTTTATCTCGACAATTTAAAATTTAATTGTGCTCCACTTTTGAAGTTATTAAGATAAGTATGCTCTTCACTAGAGCCTCTATCTAGATATGTTATGTGTGTGTGTGTGGAGTTGTTGGTGGTGCATGTGAAGTGTGAAGCAAGAAGCAGGGTATTGTTGAAGGCTGATAGTTTCTATCAAGATGACATACCCACTTATAGAGACCTACCTGAATGAAGCTAATAAATTATATGGATCCAATTATGTTAATTGGAAATTTAGGGTGCAGAATCTGATGGAAGGATATGGTGTTTGGAAAATCATAAAGGCAGATGAAGCAAAACCAAGTGTTGTTGCAGGTGCGACAACTGCATCGATTCAAGATTGGAAAAAGTAGGTGAAGAAAGAAAAGGTATTATTAAGGATGTCTGTTAGAGATAATATAATTCCTCATATTTGTGATTGTCAGGCCTCTAATGAAACCTGGAATACACTAAAGGAGTTGTATGAGACAAAAAATACAAATCAGGTCCTTTCCTTGAAAAGTAAGCTTCTTTATATTAAAACAGAAGAAAATGAATCAATTAGTGCTTTTGTTTCAAGAATCAAAGACTTGAAAGATAAGCTGGGAGACATAGGAGAATCAACACCTAGTACTGATCTTGTAACTATTGGAAATATTGAGAGGGGGGGGGGTGAATCAATATTTCTTTTTCAATTGTTGTTTTACTAGTTAAAACATTTATATTCAGAACACAAGATGAACAACAAGAATAAATGATTTTATTAATATAATCTTTACAATAATATATATATTATATATATATATAATATATAATTCCAATCTGTTTCCAAGCACCAACTTGGACTTTTGTGAGGTTCCAACCTCCAGAGCACCAACTCTATTTCGTCAAGGCACCAACCTTGGACATAGGAGCACCAACACCCAGGACATCAATCCTTCCAGTTCTGAGGCACCAACCACAAGGACACCGATCCTTCTAGTTTCTGAGGCACCAATCTTAAGGACACCAATCCTTCCAACTTCTGAGGTACCAACCCTAGGGGTTCTAACCCAATCTTGTCAAGGCATGTTTGATAGTAATGTTCTACTCTCATGACTCTTCTTTACTAAGTTTTGTTTGTTTACAACTTCACTGTAGTCTCCATGCTACAACATCAATGGAAACTAGTCTTCTTATGAAGGAGTCTTTACAATTCTTCATACTGTCCACACATAGTCTACAATAGCCATCATGATCTCTGATAATGTCTCCACACAGCTTTAGCGAGTCTATTATTAGCGACACTAAGCTCTGCACAAGAACCAAATTTTTGTTCAAGCATTTGTTCTACTATCACAGTAAATGCTTCAGCATGGCTACTTCTCTGCTAGCTACTTCTCCCTTCAAACAATGTCAGATAAAACTTTTTTGTTACATCACATAATTGCTCTTCAAACTGCATTGTGTACCTGATTAATTCATCACAGGTCTGAGTCTTTCACAGGGTAACACAATCAACAGAGATGCTCATTCTTCAAATGCCTCCTGTCCTGTTGGACCTTCAGCCCTTTTCTATTTTGCTGGACCTACAGTTGCCTCTGTTTCTTCCAGTTTTTCAACAACAGCAACATAAAGGCAATTCTTTGTTTTCTTATATTGATACGCTTGACCTTTGGCTTCCCTTTCGCTTGCTTGAACTTCCGCTTCCTCTATGCTCGCTTGACCTTTTGGCTTCCTCCTTTTGATTGCTTGATCTTCGGCTTCCCGATCTCTGGCTTCCTTTGTCTCTTCATGTTCGCCAACGCTCATTGGACACGTTCAGGAGGAAGAGCGGACAAAATACAAATAAATATTGCTTATTAAAAATATCAGAGAGTTCCTTTTCCTTTAATAATATTCATACATTAAACTTCATTGTTTACGAAGGATTTCATTAGAGCGACAGTACCAACAAGGAGGCCCCACATGCCACATCAGAATCACAATCCCAATCGTTTAGGCCCACTAAACTATCAGAAACATTAATTTATGCTTTTGGACTTAAAAACCCCAGGCAACACATTTATCGAAATCCACAGGAATACACAGAAAAACCTGACCGAATGCTTAAATCCAGACTTCAAATACATTATGCCTGCATCTATAACTTCATCGGGTCCGCTCCTCCACAAATTTATCGCAATTGATAGTTTTGCACACAACATGGCCAATTCCCCTTTTGCCAACGAGACAGATACAACATTGAATGAACTGTTTTTAATGAATCCATCGGGTCCATATATATATCGCAATTGGGGCTTTATAGAGTGGCAAGGCTTTACAATATATGCGATATGCGATGGATACGATAATATGTTAAATCATATTGAATGTTGTAGTCAGGACCGCATTATTATCACAATCATAGTTTTAACATGACACGGGATTTAAACTTTGCGATACATAACTCCCGACATGATGGACGTGATATACCATTAGGGCGTGATATAATAGGATCATCAGGTCCACAAACGTATCACAATCGACATTTTAATGTGGCAAAATTTTAACAAGGCTTGCAATATGGGACGGATGTGATATTACAATAGGGCATGTTATAACATTGCAGCGGATCCGCATACGTATATCGTAGTCGGGGGTTTTGGGGGTGATAGCCCTTCATAACTTGTGATTACCGCGGATGTGATATAACAATAGGGCATTTTATAATGGTGTAGTGGGTCCGTGTATTTATAGAATATATATATATATTATATATATATATATATATATAATATATATTACTCCTTTGCTCCTCTGATCGGTCTTCCCTTTGGATTCCGATAGTTCTTCTTTGGCATATATGGTCTGTGTATTTATATAATATATATATACTCCTCTACTCGGTATTCCCTTTGGATTTTGATAGTTCTTCTTTGGCATATATTACATGCAATGTTCCTCTGTTAACTGCTATTTTGATGACTCTTCCTCGTTGCGTGACTTCTTGGGCATATAATACATGCAATATTCCTGATATGGCTCCTCTTGCTTCAATGTCTTCCTTTAGCTTTGCAATGTCTTTCAATGAACTTCTCTGATACCTTCATACCTTGATGGATTTTGTCTTTTCCGATATGCCTCTCTTGCTCTGATATTCTACAATACTCTTAAGCATAAGCGATAGCTTTGATATGCCTCCTTTGTTAACTCCTCCATTAACAGATTCTTACTCATGGCTTGGCTTTCCTGATGGCCTTGCTCCTTGGCTTCATATCATCATTTAGTATCATATGATATTGCTATATAGACATATTCCTGTTGCTTCATGGATCTCCTCTACTTGGCTTCACATCATTGTTTACTGTCTAGAATATTTCCATATTGACATCAATGACAACCTAGGTTAACAATCTTCCCCTTTTTTATTGATGGAAATATTCTTCTTCTCTCTCCCTTCGGCATCAATGGAAAAGGAATGCACAAGGACTCCCCCAGTTGAACTACTACTCTTCTTGAATAGTAGATCTTCATGGGTCTGTTACTCCCCCTATCATAGTGATCTTCTTTTTACTCAAGATAGAAGGATTGATGCTTTATCATCAATTAGCACATTATCCCCTCTTCATGTCTCAGAACTACTTTATCATGGCTTCAATAATGCTTAAAGATGCTCCACTTCAGTGCTTTCAAACAGATTGCAAATAGCCACAGATCAAGTGTCCAAGTCCAAGTCTTTATGCTTCAATCCATATGTTGTTGTCTCCACAGTTAGAATTAAGGGGCCTTCATAGTGTGATTAAGAGAATGCCACTGATATTGTTATCTTTCTTCAAATCCAAGTTCCTTTGTATCTCTATGCTTCTCCTTAAGTTACTGAGCTATATTCTACTACACAACATTCTCCTTTCTATAGCCTTTTTGATGAGCCATCTTTTCCTTATGTTCTTGTAAATATTTCTACAAGTTATCTCCACTAGTTGATTTTTATATCCAATCTGTGACAATCTTTCAAATTATTTTTGCTGATTTGCATCTTTTTGCAATGCTTCAGTTTTGGTTAGATGCTGCCAAATTCTCTTGCTTCATGCTCCATTTCAGATGTATCTGTTTGTTTGAAGGTTGCCTCTATTTGTGTCCATAATCTTCCTGTTCTCACATCAAAACCTGAGTCGAGACATTTAACATCTATAATATCAGCACCATAGTTATTTTCCCTATTTCTCTAGTATTAGATGACCTTCTCTATTGCTCCAATTACTATTTAGTGATTAAGTGGAAAGCATCCTCAACAACTGTCCAAAGAATGGTTACATGATCATGTTCTTCAATGGAGTACTCCTGAGAAATGATCTTTATCAAAGAATGATTGTTAATATAGCTCAACAAGAATTTCATAAGGACTCTTTCACTAATAGCTTCTGCACTAATGATCAAGATTCATAGGTTCCCCCTAACTTTATGCATCATCTCTTTTGGCAGAGTCTTCCCATCAAATGCTTAGATTGTCAAAATTCAGGCCAATAACGTGTTTTTGGTTGGAGAGTTCAAGGGAATTTCGGATTGTATTTGCTTCCTTCTCCATACTTGTGTAACTTTCTTCTTTTGCATGGTTCTAGATTGTGTAAGAGCCCAGGTTAAGTTACAATCACGTGCCATATGCCCAATGTTATGACACTTGAAGCATTCTACATTGTTCATGAATAAGAATTCATGATTTATTCCTGCAAAATTATTCCTTGGAGATTGTTGGGGACCATAATATCTATCTTTATGATATGGTTGGGGACCATAACATCTATCTTTATGATATGCTTTAAAATCTTTTGCCACATGACCAAAGTTTTTACAAGAATAACAATAACCAAGAAATAAACTTTGGTACCTGGGAGATGGAGATTTCCTTGATGTACTTCTGAAGTCTTTTCGTCTTGAGATCCTTTATGATAACCGCCGCTTCTAGCATCCTTGACATTATCTACATTTCTTCTTGGAGCAGGATTTCTTCCATTGTTGCCTTGATTTTTCTCCTTGCCTTTGCTGGAACTGGGAGCATCACCATTTCTTTATGGCTTCTTCACATCCTTTTTGTTTGAAGCATTATCATTCTTGTTTGAGGGTTCACCTACATACCCGAGACCTGATTTATCAAATGGAAATCTTTGATGGCTGAGCATGTCATCCAAGGCTTGAGAGCTCTTCAAGGTTTTGTTCATCCCTTCAACCTTTTTCCTGAGGAAGACAATCTGTTCTTCCAATCTTTCAAACTCATATTTCTTCTTAGTAAGTTGTTTCTCAGTTTCTTCCTTGATATGAGCAGCTTCATTTGCTTCTATTTTAAGGGAGATGATATTTGACTTCATTTTGAAGATTTCTTCATTTTCCTTTGCTAGACTGCTCTCCATTTCTTCATTGATCGTTGTAGCTTTACATGTTTTGGCCTTGAGAAGTTTGATTTTAGATTTTAATTTGAAGATTTCTTTATCCTTCGCTTTTAGTTGACATATCATGGTGTTTCTCTCCTTTTCTGCTTCATCGACCTATTCTTCTATGATTGCTAATGCTTCCATTTTCTTCTCAGCTCCTTGTGCTAACTTTCTTGCTTCTTGTAGTTGACTTGACAAGGTATCTTCCAATTTCTTTTCTTTATCCAATTGATTTGTCATGGATATGACTTCTTCATGATGCTTTCTTTTGTTTTGATGAAATTCCTTCTTAAGCTTGGCAAGCTCTTCATCCCTTTCCTGTATTTGAAGCTAGACAAGGTCAACTTTCTCCCTTGTTTGGTCTTGGTCACCAGCTAGTGCTTTCTTCTTAAGTTCCTTGTTTTCCTTTTTCATATTGATAATCTCTTCCATGGCAGCTGTAAGTTGAGCGAGGAGATCTTCTACAAAATCTTTTTCATCCTCTTCATCTTCTAGATCTTCTTTAGCCTTGATGTCATCATTCTCATTTTCAACTTCTATGATGCGTTTTGGATTTCCTTCTTGATTTCCATCATTTTCTTGATTGATGATCATGGTCAATGCTCCTTTTGAGTGAAGGTCATGAAGTTTGTCCCATATACCCTTTATTGATGAATATTTTCCTAAATTGTTCTTTATAGAATCAGGTAGCCCATTCAAGATTGCCTTCATTGATTTTTCATTGTACTTAGATTCTCCATCCATTATGCTATCAACAACCATTGATTTCCAGATTTCAATGCCGCGAGTCTTTAAGAAATTCCTCATTCTTGCTTCCCATATATTAAAGTTCCCATTGAACCATGGAGCCTCCTCAAATTGATTGTCTTCTATTTTAGTGGTAGAGGGAGACACATCCTTAGGTGTATTGGAGACTTTCTTCCTTGACTTCGCCATTTGTATTCTAAAGATCAACCTTCAAGCTGTTAGCTTTTGAATGAAGGTACTGGCTCTGATACCAATTGTTGGAAATACTGAGAGGGCGGGGAGGGGGGTGAATCAATATTTCTTTTTCAATTGTTATTTTACCAGTTAAAACATTTATATTCAGAACACAAGATGAACAACAAGAATAAATGCCTTTATTAATATATCTTTACATAAATAATAATATATATATATATATAATAATATATTATATATATATATATATTATATAATATAATGGTGGGGGAGAGGGGGTGAATCAATATTTCTTTTTCAATTGTTATTTTACCATTAAACATTTATATTCAGAACACAAGATGACAAAAAGAATAAATGCCTTTATTAATATATCTTTACAATAAATAATACAATAAAATAATATATATTATATATATAGATATATATATATATAATATATATATATATATAATTATTCCAATCTGTTGCCAAGCACCAACTTGGACTTTTGTGAGGTTCCAACCTCCAGAGCACCAGATATGTTTTGTCAAAGGTACCAACCTTGGACTTAGGAGCACCAACCCCTAGGACACCAATCCTTCCAGTTCTAAGGCACCAACCTCAAGGACACCAATCCTTCCAGTTTCTGAGGCAGCAATCCCAAGGACACCAATCCTTCCAACTTCTGAGGCACCAACCCCAAGGGATCCGACCCAATCTTGTCAAGACATGTTTGATAGTAATGTTATGCTCTCAGAACTCTTCTTTACTAAGTTTTGTCTGTTTACAACTTCATTGTATTCTCCATGCTACAACATCAATCGAAACCCGTCTTCTTATGAAGGAGTCTTTACAACTCTTCATACTGTCCACACAGAGTCTGCAATAGCCATCATGATCTCAGATAATGTCTCCACACAACATTAGTGAGTCTACTATTAGTTGCACTAAGCTCTACACAAGAACCAACTTTCTGTTCAAGCATCTGTTCTAACTGTCATAGTAAATGCTTCAGCATGACTGCTTCTCTGCTGGTTACTTCTCCCTTCATCAATGTCAGATAAAACTTTATTTATTACATCACAAAATTGTTCTTCATACTGCATTGTGTAGGTTATTAATTCATCACAGGTCTGAGTCTTTCACAAGGTAACACAATCAATAGAGATGCTCGTCCTTCAAATGCCTCATGTCCTATTGGACCTTCGGCCCTATTCTGTTTTGCTGGACCTACGGTTGCCTCTGTTTCTTCCAGTTTTTCAACAACAATAGCATAAAGGCAATTCTCTGTTTTCTTATACTAATACGCTTGACCTTTGGCTTCACTTTTTCTTGCATGAACTTTCGCTTCCTCTGTGCTCGCTCGGCCTTTTGGCTTCCTCCTTTGATTGCTTGATCTTCGGCTTCCTGATCTCTGGCTTCCTCCTTTGATTGCTTGATCTTCGGCTTCCTGATCTCTGGATTCCTCTATCTCTTCGTGTTCGCCAACACTCATTGGACATGTTCAGGAGGAAGAGCATCTGAAATACAAAGAAATGTTGCTTATTAAAAATATTAGAGAGGTCATTTTCCTTTAATAAGATTCATACATTAGACTTCATTGTTTACGGAGGATTTCATTGGAGAGACAATACCAACAGGGAGGCGCCACATGCCACGTCATAATCGCAATCACAATCACAATCATTCAAGCCCACTAAAGTATCAGAAATGTTAATTTATGCTTTTGGCCTTAAAAATCCCGGGCAACACATTTATCAGAATACGCAGGAATACACAGAAAAACGTGATCGAACGCTTAAGGCCAGACTTCAAATACATTACGCCCACATCTATAACTTCATTGGGTCCGATCATTCACAACTTTATCGCAGTTGGTAGTTTTTCACACAACATTGCCAATTCCCCTTCCGCCGATGGGATGGATGCGACATTCAATGAATTGTTTTTAGTGAATCCATTGAGTCCATATATATAAATATATAATATATATATATAATATATATATAATATTATATATATATATATATATATATATATATCGCAATCGACGCTTTTTAGAGTGGCAAGGCTTTACAATATATGTGATATGCGATGGATGCGATAATATGTTAAATCATATTGCAATGGTGTAGTCGGGTCCGCGTTATTATCGCAATCATAGTTTTAACGTGACACAGGCTTTAAACTTTGCAATACATAACTCCCGACATGTTGAATGCGATATACCATTAGGATGCAATATAATAGGATCATTGGGTTTGCATACGTATCACAATCGACATTTTAATGTGGCAAAACTTTAACAAGGCTTGTGATATTGTGACGGATGCGATATTACAATAGGGCATGTTATAACGCTACAACGGGTCCTAATATTTATATCGCAGTCGGGGTTTTGGGGGTGACAACCCTTCATAACTTGTGATTACCCTAGATGTGATATAACAATAAGGCATTTTATAATGGTGCAACAGGTCTGTGTATTTATAGAATATATATATACTCCTCTGCTCCTCTGATCGGTCTTCCCTTTGGATTCCAATAGTTCTTCTTTGGCATATATGGTCTGTGTATATATATATACTCCTCTGCTCCTCTGATCGGTCTTCCCTTTCGATTTCGATAGTTCTTCTTTGGCATATATTACATGCGATGCTCCTCCATTAACTACTCTTTTGGTGACTTCTTCCTCTTTGTGGGACTTCTTGGCCATATAATACATGCGATATTCTCAATATGGCTCCTCTTGGTCCAATGTCTTCCTTTGGCTTTGCAAAGTCTTTCAATGAACTTCTCTGATACCTTCATACCTTGATGGCTTCTGTCTTTTCCAATATGCCTCTCTTGCTCTGATATTCTACAATACTCTTAAGCATAAGTGGTAGCTTTGATATGCCTCTTTTGTTAACTCCTCCGTTAACATACTCTTACTCATGGCTTGGCTTTCCTGATGGCCTTGCTCCTTGGCTTCATATCATCATTTAGTATCCTAAGATATTACTATATAGACATACTCCTGTTGCTTCATGGATCTGCTCTACTTGGCTTCACATCATTGTTACTGTCTATAATATTGCCATATTGACATCAATGACAACCTAGGTTAACAGTAACAATCATTTTAAATGGAATTTCAAAGGAATATCAAATGTTTATTGTAGGTCTTACATCAAGGGAGAAAGCTCCCACTTTTGAGGAATTGACAGGTATACCGATGCAGGAAGAAGAGTGGCACGGGAATTTTAAGCCTCAAAATCCAGACTTAGCACTTGTCACAAAGAAGAAATTATTCAAAGGAAATCAGGGAGAAGTAAATAAAAGTGGAAGCCCATTTCAGAGAAAGCGATCTCCAAAGCCAAATCAAGGTATGTCACCTGCTACAAATTATTCTAAAATTAAATATTTATATTGTGGTAGAAGTGAGCATCTTTCCAGAGATTGCTACAAGAAGAAAAGTGATGAAGCGAGGAATAAACACATAAGACATTCATGATACTTTGTAGGAGAAGCCCTGGATTCTGATCTTAAGAATATTAAGTTGTTTATGCCTAATGTTGTGTTGTCTGTTGACACTGATGATGACGATGAATGGTTTGTGGATTCTGGAGCTTCAATCCATATGACATGCAATAAGGACTGGTATGTGAATTTCAAGCAAATAAGTAATGGTGGAAACATTTAACTTAGAGATGGTAGTGCACATTATATCAAGGTATATGGAGATATTCCAATGACTTTAACAAATGGGAATGCCAGGTGCATTCATAATGTTATGTACGTGCCCAAGATCAAGACAAATATTATCTTTGTGTCTACAATCACAAATCATAATCTGAAAGTTGAATTCTTCAAAATACATTACACAGTAAAGGACTTGTTGGATCATTGCAAAATGGTTGCTTCAAGAGTCAGAGTTGGAGGCTTGTGAAAACTTCATTTCACCAGCAAGAGTCATTAAGCACTGACTTCTAAACTGTGTCAACAGAAAGTCTTTGTTACCAGAGGTATGGTCATATTAATTTTCATGATTTTTTATTGTTGCAGAAACAAAGAATGGTTGAAGGACTCCCTATGTTAAAGAATGAGTATGTTGCTTATGAAGGATGTGCATTAGGAAAAATTCATAGAGATGAATTCCCTATTATGATAGGAGAAGAGCGATGTATTAGAACTTGTTCATCCTGATGTTTGTGGACCAATGCAGACAAGATCCCTATGAGGCGCTTATTTTTTTTTGTTATTTATTGATGATTACACAAGGTGCACTTCCTTACGAGAAAGAGTGATGTTTTTGAATATTTCAAAGAAATAAAAAACATGGTAGAGAAGAAGACATGGAAGTTCATAAAGATCCTCTGTTCAGATCAAGGGAGAGAGTACAGGTTGGGGAAATTCATCAAGTACTGTAAGGATCATGTAATAGTGCAACAATTTACTGTACCCTACACTCCACAGTAGAACAATGTTGCAGAAAGGAAAAAACAAAACATTGGTGGAGTGTGCTCAGAGTATGATTAAAGGTCAAAATCTCTCAAATGTCTTTTGGGCTAAGGCCATTAGCAATATTGTTTATTTAAAGAACAAAAGTCTAACAAGGTATCTTGATCTCAAGGCCCCATTCCAAGCCTTATATGGTTTTACACCAATAGTTCATCGTTTGAGGGTATTTGGGTGTAAATCCTTTGCACATATTCCTAAGGAGAATAAAAATAAGCTTGATGCTAAAGCCATCAAAAGTAATTTTGTAGGATATTGTTCATAATTTAGAGCATATAAAATATTTGATCCATCTCCTCACAAAGTATTTGCGAGTACAAATGTAATTTTATATGAACAGGAAGATGAAGGCAACAATGCCAATAGTTATGAAAGGTGGCACATACTTCATGAAGTTGAAGACAATAAAGAAAAAGTAGAAGATAGTAAGCAACAAAAGCTTGAGGAGGAATCTAGTGATATGGACACCACCAGTAGTTATAGCTCACCTAAAGGTGGAGAAGTGCCTTCAAAGAACAAGGATGAAGACAATGAAGTGTCAAGGACAAATACTCGATAGATTCACCTACCTGAAAGGTACAAGTATTATGCTCTCGTCAGTAGTGTTTTGAATGTCATAGAACCCATGATCTTTAACGAAGTTGATGAATATGAAGAGTGGAGAAAATTAATGAAGGAAGAATATACTTCTATAATTAAAAATAAAACCTGGGAATTAAGTGAATTTCATAAAGTTAAAGAGAACATTGGATGTAAATGGTTATACAAACCCAAGTTTAAAGCAAATGGCAATATAGATAAATATAAAGCTAGATTGGTGGCAAAATGGTACTCACAGAAAGAGGGTATTGACTATGTAGAAACATTTTCACATGTAGCTAAATTAAATACTATTATATTGTTAATTGCATTAGCTACAAAGTACAATTGGAACTTACACCAATTAGATGTAAAATTTGTTTTTCTGAACGATGATTTAAAGGAGGAGGTGTATTTAACACAACTTGAAGGGTTTGTGAAAAAGGGGCAGGAACATTTAGTTTGCAGATTAAATACAACTTTGTATAGGTTGAAGCAGGCACCCAGGTCATGGTATGAGAAGATAGATCCCTTCTTTATTCAACAAGGTTTTATGAGGAGCCAGAGTGATCCAAATATATATACAAAATTTGATGCCAAGGGGCATGTTGTATTGATTTCCTTATATGTTGATGATTTAATTACTTATGAATTCTAATAAACTAATTAATGGAATTAAGGTGCAGATGAAAAAATTATTTGAGATGACAAATCTTGGTGAGTTACATTATTGTTTAGGTCTTGAAGTTCATAGAGATTCTAGTCAAACTTTTCTATCTCAAGGTAAGTATGTCAAAGAATTGCTTAATAAGTTCAAAATGGATCAGTGCAAAGTTGATTTTTTTGAAATGCAACAGAATGTGAAACTTCACAGTGATGATGGTTCAAAGGACGTTGATGGTATAGCTTATAAACAATTGGTTGGAAGCTTGAATTATCTTACTACAACCATACCTAACACAACATACTCTGTTAGTGTGTTAAGTTATTTTATGGCGAGACCTCTAGAAAATCATTCGAAAGCAACACAAGGTGTACTCAAATATCTTAAAGGAGCAATTAATTTTGGCATTAAGTATACTAATTCATTTGATGTTGAGTTGACAGGTTACTCAGATTTAGATTAGGCTGGCAATCTGAAGGATAGGAGATCCACTACAGGTTAGGATTTTAGTATTGGATCCTGTTATCACTATGTAACTTCCCTAGGCTCTGGAGAGAAACACAGAGGTAACCACAAAACCAGTTGCAAAGTTGGGATATAGCCCTTCCATCTTCAAAGAGGGATCTCTCTCTTTGATTTAGATTTATGTTTTAAGATATTAGACTATTTATTGAGTTCTGAGGTTTTTTTTCAAAGATTTGGTTGAAAATTGCAGGGAAAGTTCATTGGGCATGGAATCATGAGTCTTTGGGTGATCAAACACAAAAATGACAAAGTCGTTGTAATAGGGCAGGATAGGCAAACTTTTGGATCTTTTAAAGTATTTGTGGAGTGTATAAGATGGATATGATTTAAGTTCAATTACATATAGAACATGATGGGATGAATTCTATACTTAACATCAGAATGAAAACATTGATATTGCTTACAAGCCAGAGACGAGTGCACTTAAGCAAATTCAACCCTTTATCTTCTTGAAACAATAGAAACTCAAAACATACGAAAACCTAAGAAAATAAAAATTTCACATGAGAAAGTACATCAACATTTCCTTGACATAGGAATCTTGGAACTAAAACTCTTTGTACTTTTGCAAATTGGTCACTTTAATACAATGCACATCTTACATCAAAATATAGCTCATTTCTTCATACAGATTCCAACCCTAGTTAAAACTTACTACAATATGCTTATAGTTTTTTTGCTAAACTACTTTCGGATTCCTAAAAGGAAGTCATTAAAAAAAGATATTCTAACAAAATTACAAATTTCTCTAAAACAAAACTAAAAAATAAAAGCCTTGGACAAATTCGGCTTTCTGTTGAAATTTTTGAGGGAATATGTTGCCACTGGTGCTCATTTTCC
Organism: Pinus taeda; assembly: GCA_000404065.3. Taxonomy (NCBI): domain Eukaryota; kingdom Viridiplantae; phylum Streptophyta; class Pinopsida; order Pinales; family Pinaceae; genus Pinus; species Pinus taeda. The sequence goes on from APFE030543921.1 coordinate 80,699, forward strand.
GATCCTTGCTTATGCTTTTGTGCCAAAAATGTAGGTCTTTGGTTTATGCTTGTGTTGAAGCCCCGAAAATCGGGTCTACAACAAGGGGGATACTCACCCGGTTCGGACCTTGGTATAGTGGGTCCGATTGGGGATATGGGACCAGTTTCCCAATATATATGTGTGTGTGTGTTGAGAATTGATATTTCCTTTCTAATAGTTCCTAAGTAAAATGCTTTTATTCTAAATCTAATCTAACAACATGCAATTGTACACTAATAAATAGAAATATCTAATTCTAAACTAACCCGGGATGTAATATTTCTGTTATGCGATCTAAAATGATTTCAAATAACAATTGGTAATAAAGATCATTCAACTGCTATGAGAAAAGAATTCAATAAAGATAAACCATTTCGTATAAAAAGTTAGACGAAACAATTGTGAAAACATATCGCATAATAAGCTACTCATATATTACAACATAAATAAATAGCTATCATCGTACAAATGTGCCAAATGATAACTCAAGCATTCACGCATTCATATATAAATAACTGAACATGAATATCACTTTAACACATACGCAGAAATAGTTAAGAGATAAAAGTACCATTTATAACTAGTTCTACTCATGAGCTTCAAGCAATAATGATTTATCTCTTCTTAATCCAACATCCACTAAGAGTACAAAAGTGCAACATCAGTAGTAGATATTAAACGCAGATAAATAAATCCTGTTCCATTCATTCATCAAAACCTCCTCGGAAGGTGCAAAAGTGCATGTTCTGAGGACAAGTTTTTGACAAATTTCAGGATTTGTTCCATTCATTCATCAAAACCTCCTCAGAGGGTGCAAAAGTGCATGTTCTGAGGATAAGTTTTTGACAAATTTCAGGACCCTTCTCTAAATACATGAGAATGGTTTAAATACTACTAACTAAATCTAAAAATAATTTATTACAAAAATGTAGAATGTGGTTTAAATGACCATCCTTATTTTAGGCAAAAATAAGGCAAAATTAAAACTAAAACTAAATATAAAACTAAAACTGAAAACTAACTATCTATGTATATGTTCCTTGTAGTTGCAAGCGTTCAACATTTTCTTGAGGAGAGTTGGCTGGCCAACTTCCGACTTTAACTGTCCTGCGAAAACGGAATCGGTAAGTGCTGGCACCATCTTTTCATTAGAATTAATGATACATTTGAGAGTCATGTACTAGTTGTGTGGTTTTACCGAATACGTCCAGTAAGAATCCCAATTCAACTTAGTTAATCTTTTGATGGATTTTGCCTTTTCTTGAGCCTTCTATCTCCATCTTGTCTGTATATGCTGTACATATCTACACATCATTTGAGGATATCTCTGATAAATACCACTGGTTTTAGAGTTCAAGTTTTTCTTTTCACTTTTAGCACTTTTTCCTACAAATTTCTGGGCTTACAGGCAACTGAGTGATTAGAGGCTTTCCATCTCGCACATCAGAAACTGCCTTCATTTCTCGATCCGGGCTTCCCTAGTGTGATTTTTGCCTCTTGTGCGCTTTTTGTTAGAGGATATAAAGCTTAAATTTTGTGGAAATAACAACTCCGTGAGTTCTTGAACCTGAGTTTTAAATTGTCTATTTGTGACATCAGCGCTATCCAGTACCCATTTAACCATGTCCATGTATGGAAGAATTTTGGGCCTCGCCACTATCCGGTGCAAGAACGAACATGCTAGTTCTGTAATAGACGCCTCAAAAGACCCATGTGAGCCTACAATAGCTATAACCTCCATCATTTTGGGATTTTCTTCCTCGAGTAGACTGTACATGCCTTCCCAAGTAGTAATACCAACATCTTTGTTACAGGTGGTGTCCATGTATAACGACATCATTTCTTTGTCTTCAGAACTCGGAGCTTTACTCTTCTTTCCCATGATATTCTGAACACTGCTATGTATACTTCTTTTCTCTTCGCTCCTGCAATTTACAAATGAGGCAAGAGTAATGATAAGAAAAAGGTGACGGGAAAGCTTTAAATGCCGAAAACATATAAAATATACCACCTTACGTGAAATGGCTCTTCAATCAGATCAAAACCATATTTTATTAATGATTGCCAACTAACTCATTGATTAACATTAATGCGCATAACCGGGCCTCGGTTTATGGAAAAATCTTTTTCGAATGGTGAGCCCTGTAGATCTGCGATAAGGTGATTTTGCGATTTGCTTCGCAATATCGCAGATCGCAGTATCATTGATCACAATATCGCTAGTTCGTAATGTATGACAATCATCCATTAATGTGTTTTCTGCAAAATGCAATTTGCGATATGCGTCGTCGCATATTGGTGGTTTAAGGAATTTCAGTGTAAGTGATGTTTGAGGCATGCGATGTGATGAGGGTCTTTTGATGCGTGGTTTCGCATCACGATTTCGCAAATTAGAATTCCGATTGTAAGAAGGCATCCATTACCCTTTTTTGCGTTGCGACGCGCTTTGAGGAGTGATTTTATTTTAACTTATCATAAAACTTAAGTCTTTTAGATTTTTCAAGGGTATTCTCCTAAGTTTATGATAGTAAGTTTTATTGAAAAAAGGAAATACAAGCATTAATCAATTTTTTTTTTTTTTTTTAATAAGGGTCCCCACTTATTTAGTATTAGTGATAAAACTAAATAAGAAGGGGGGTTGTTGCTGGCCACAACAACTTGCTCGACCAACTCCAGTAGTTGGTCCCACCTTTCTTCACGTGGGATTGGAAAATTCACCATGCTCCTAAATTTTTCATCCACATCTGTGTAAATTTGGAAAGTTGGCCTATTTACAAACAAATGATGAATTTTGTGTTGTATATTCAAATCGTGTTGTGGGCTTGGTAGGAAAGATTCTCCACTCATGATTCCCTTTGATTTTGCAAACTTTGATACATCTGCAACAATGTTGCACAGTTGTTCTTGATAATTCTCTAATGGAATCAATTTTCCATTGGAGTTTCTGAGCTCTGGAAGTCCCTTTTCCTACAGTACAGAAAATGTTCTATTGAATCTCTTTACCTATAGTTCCAACTCTTTCTATTTGTTCTCCAACTGCACTATAAGATTCTTTTTAGTCAAAACTCTTTTGAATTCCATCACTTTTTATGTTTTGTCCTGGATATTGAGCTCTTCCAGTTCTTCTATGGTTTGAGAGTTCAACATCCTAATAATTTTGCGTGTTTCTTCTATTCTATGCTCAATATCAACTCTTGTCTGCTCTACTACTACCTTCACTTTTCGTACCAATTCCTCCTATTCAAAGATGATTTGAATGGAGGGCCATAAGTTTGTAATGTTATTATTGATGGTATTCCAAATGTTCCTCTTTGCTTCTCCTAACATTTGAATAATGATGGACTGGTCCTCGTACTTATGAATTTGTCAAATAAGTTTGAAGTTCTTCTGTACTTCTGCCAAGTATGCATTATTTTCCTTTGTCTTGCTTTCCTCCATCTTGGTTAAAAAAGTTGTTAGTTTCTCTATTTCTCTCTTTGTTAATGATAATTCCCCCAAAACTTGATTTAGCCTTTCTAAGGAATCTGAAACTAATGTTTGTGACAGGGGTTGAATTATAGATTATGTTGTTGATGTTTCTGATGATGAACATGCTATTGTACCTATTGTTTCCCATTTTTCCTTTTCCTTTACCAGTGCCTCCATATCTTGTTCCATTTTTTGTATTTGAGCATTCTGCTCCACCGCTAAAGTAAACAACTTTTCTTTCTCCATCTCCAAACGTGTGACTTCTTTGGTCTGGGGGTGTTCTGTAGTTGGGAGTTTGAGTTGTTTTCTAGCCTGAATGTCGGAATTCTTACTTTTGATCACTTCCTATGCTGTCTTGAAATCATTGGGATCATATCCTATTTTAATAACTAATTATTCCAACGTTCTGATTCTGGTATCTTTAACCATAGAGGACATCCTCTCAATTTTGAGCTACGAATGCACATTGTTCAATGAAGCCTACAATTTTGAAGCAACCATGGCATATTTGATCAAAGTAGAATAAATCATCTCTCCCGCCTTCTTATAAAAATCGATCTGATCAATTGCATGGACTTGTTCAGTTTCAACTAAAAATATTGAGGCGTTATAATTTTCAGCACCCCTGGGGGTTGAAACCTTGGGCTCCAAGAAGGCCATTTGAAATTTCCCCTTTTCTGAATCAAAAGCAGATAATAGCCTGTGTTGAGTAGTGGTAGTTTGTTTCCAAAACATTGAGTATGTTGAAGCTTTAAGAGCTTCATTCTTTAGTTTAATCTCTCTGTACCTAGCAAAAATACTTGGTTGTGGTGGAGCCTGAGAAGTAGAAGAAACATGAGACTGAGTTATCTCTTCTACATAGGGGAGTGAGGTGGTAGGAGTGCCTATCAAAACTAAAGTTGTATGCTCCAGTGTATCCCTTTCTTCTGAAGATTCTTCCTGAATATCGATCACCTGAGGATTATCTCTACTATCAGTTTTGGTTGTGGTATGTTGATCCTTCTTCCTTCTCTTAAAAACAAGAAAATTTGCACCTTTTATCTCTGAGTTGGTAGGTGAAATACTTTCCCTTGGCCTCTTGCTTTCTTTATCTTTAGGGATGGGAGTCTGTAATGATCACTTACTAACCAACTGTTATTCAGCTTCCTGCAAAGTGTTCTCTACCCATTCCTCTTGGTTTTCATACTGTTCTATCTCTGGCCTTGGTTTATGAGGATATTGAGTAATTTTTTGTTCAACCCTTAGCTTAGAGATTACTCCCAAAGGGTCATAGGACCATGTAAAACTGAGTTTGAACTTCATTTGTTTCAGGGATGTCTCCACCTCCTTTGTTGCTTCTCTGGTGTTCACAATGTAAGGGCCCACTTGTGCTTTTAGTTTGAACTGTGATTTTTTCTTGTTAGATACAAAATGCAACTCATCCATATTGAGCATCTGTCTAGCATACTCTAAAGAAAATATTCTTACTAGTACAAAAACTGGTAGGTGATATGGAGGGATTTCACACCCATAAATATCGATCTCTATGTAGTTTTGGTATAAGTACCACTCACCAACCTTTGGCTATTCTGAAAGGTGTAACACCACCTTGATTTCTAGAGATATCCTTGGTATGATGTCATTGCATAACAAACATAGAGAAGTGTGAAGAAACTGGTCCACAAAATCTGTATATGTGTATTCCTCTAAATTCCTCTTTATCAGTGAAGTTTAATGGATAACTGACAGAGGGTTACCTTACTTGTCTATCTTCTGCAATTGGAATTTTAATTTGTCTGCTTGATAATATAACATGAGATACACTAACATTAGCTGATACTTGAGTACTCCTTCGGCTTTGAATTTCATAAACTGATCATGGATGGCATCAGATAAGAAACGATTGTAATTAAACAAAATGGAAGGCTCTTGTCCCACTGAGAACAATGAAAAGAATCCTAAAATTACTTCATCTACCCACTGGTTTGAATTATAACCAAGTAGTTGAGTGACCATTGAATTTACCTATTTTGACATTTATGGGAAAATGGAAACATGGTATAGAGGGGTTTGTTCTGGGTAACTCATCATTTTCAGGGAGGAAACACTCAAAATTATCATCTCTCTAGGGAAATGTAAGTTGTTTGTATAATTCCATTAATGAGTCAGAGGAAAAGGGAGGCAAGGAGGCCTGGGGATTTATTTATAAAGCCTGACAAATGCTTTCAGGAGATATAGAGAAATTAATTTCATTGTTCTAAGCAATGACCGCCTTCTTGCTAGGAAGGTATCAAAGGTGACACCAAGTGGAGAACTCAAGGAAGAAATGGGTTTGGGGGAAAAATAATTGGGGGAGAAAGGATTCCCACATGCTCAGATCATCATTGTGGTTGAGGTATTTTTGTTTTTCCCAATTGTGAAGTTCATATATATCAAACTCACAATCAGTCTCAGAAATCTTGAATTGGGTGTCAATCAAAGGTGTTTTGTCAAAGTCTGGGACTGGGGGAATCATAGGGATCTCTTCAACCATCTTTCCTTTTCCCTTCTGCGTAGACATTTTGAACTAAGCACAATCAGGAAATAAGTCACCCAGTTTACAAAGTGGAGGTGACATGGGGAGGTGACAGGCAAAATCATGAAGGAGAGGGTTGTTTTCGGGGGGGAAGGGCGAGGGGGTGGGGTGGTGAGACGTAAGTTGTTTTAGGAGGGGACCCCCCGAAAATGTTGAGGGATTGACATGTTGCCTTAGGGGGTTTGGGTGGAATCCTCTTTTCGGGACCCCCCTTCCGTTAATCGTCGAGAGTGTCGAGGGGTCCAAAAAGTTCCTCCCGTCGTTGATCTTGGCAGAGATCTCCATCGTCGATACATGTGCAATTATTATAACAAAATGAAAAATAATGTCATATCATGCTGAAAACATTATAACCAAAGGTTTTTCAAATAACTGAAACTTTCCGAATAAATTCTAAAAGTAGCATTTTAAGTGGCTCACTATAGGGG
>APFE030543945.1:1004-32651 GCA_000404065.3 Pinus taeda
AGGAGAGATCCCCATCCTTTCTTGTTTCACTTGGAAGTGGGTGAGCTTATCAAAGTAAAGGAAAACTCTTGCTGGACCCTGGGAGGAACTTGCACAACACCAAGGCTCAGGTTGTAATGGTTTCTTTTGTTTCCTATTAATACAAATAAGTCCATTCTTCTCAACAATTTGTTATTTATGAGTTGTTTCATATACTCCTTGGTCTGTATGTTAAATATGTTTTATTTTATGAGATATTTAGGTGCTATTTAATCGTTTGATTGTTAGTGGATGCATGTTTCGGAGAGAAGGAGGAGCTCATCCAGATCGACGAGCCTGGACTACTACAACAGCGTTGGACTACATGTAGGATCTAAACACTTGATTGCTTATATGGTAAATGCATATTTAGAGAAGGATTGTTCTTAATTGTCTTGTTTGTCACTAGAAAGCCTTAAGCTTCTAGGGAGGCTGGTTTTGTCCGCAAAATTGACTCTTTCCGCCTGACACCGTGTCTACCACCCTATCGATTGGAATGCACTTAACACAGTATTTGGGAAGATTGGATGCCGTACATAAGTCCTTGGTAATTTCTCTTTAATTTACCACCAAGGTGTATATTGTAGTTTTGCGATTGGTTTGGTAATCCATCTATCTAGATCTCTAGAGTCGTCACTTTCGTTCCTTTTCGACTCCTTAAAAGAAAAGGTCCATTTGAGCACTTGTCACTTCAGGCTTATTAAAAATTGAAGGGGACTAGAGTCATCTTTAGCTTTTTCTTGACTCTTAAAAATTGAAAAAGCAAAGTTGTGTCAAAGCATCATTAAAATTTATTAAATTCGGAATAATATCCCTGTTCCACTGTTGATCTTAGGTTGAGATAATGGAGTCCACCAATCAAGGAATCCCTCTTGAGGGGAATCCTAGTCCATTTTCTTCTTGGGGAAATATTGGTGCTTCGTATATGGCCACATTGCCCCTTCCAAGAATCACAATTGGTCTACCGGTCTGGCTTTTCTGAACCTCTGTCATTCAAAATACCGTGATTCCTTAGGAATTGAATCAACAACCAGTTAATATTGAAGTTTACCCTTTTCCTTCTTCTTCGTTTGTTTCACCTTTCCATTCTTCCTCTTCGCTTGGTGAAAATAACAATGCTAGTAACTGGGTGACTGAGAAGAAGAAGAAAGGGAATGAGAAGAAGAAGAAGTCAATTAAGTAAGGGGGCAACCATGAATCGTTTGGTAAACATCCGCACACTAAATCTCCCAGACATTCATACATAATCTGCAAAGGATACCATTTTCATCGAGAATGCCCATGCATTCCTCGGATCTTGAGAGAATGGTCCCCCCGTTCACACCAATAGGTGTCATCAACCTTTGTTGATCATGTTGACATCACACCATCAACCAGTAATAGTAGAAAAAAAGGAAGAGTCAAAACTCCATGTAGCTTATGTGAAGGAGACAATACCCTTCCCCATTGTCCCTTTTTGGATGAGGCCAAGAGAATCTTGCATAACCGTCCTGCTTCACCGTAACGACTTCCACCTGGATACAACAAACTTTCACCAAGCCCTTTACTAGTTGAAAATTCGACTGACATAATTCAATTGTCGGTCGAAACACCTATCGTTGAGGGTGAATCTTTTGAGTCCATACCGGACCAAATTCATCGGGTCGAGATAGAAGTCGACCTAGTCTTACCTTTAGAAGCTCCACCTTTAGATGATACCATTCCCAAAGAGAATGAGAATGGTATCATTCAAATTCTTTTTATTACTTCAGAGTCCAATGAACTCAGGGGCAATCCGCCCGTTCCTTCACAACAGGAAGAGAATGCCCCAGTTGCCACTACTCAAGGGGTTAGTTCAACCATTTATTTGGTACCCCTTCCAAGTAGTCTAGTCGCTTCCTTCAATTGGAATCAACTAGTAGGATCCCGCCTTCATTCTAATATACCATTCCAGATCATAGAACAAGTTCACATAATGATCCTGTCTGGCACTATCATAGATGAAGGGGCTTCAGTGAGTATCCTTTCCTCAACTACTTGGAAAGTGCTTGGTTCGCCATCACTTATGCCTATTACTCAGAATTTGTCAGGCATTAAAAAAGGAACCAGTCGACAATTAGGGATCCTTCCTAAGTTACTGATTACTTTGAGAAGGAAAATCGTTCACTTGAACATGATGGCAGTCTAATGACCGTTAGATTACAACACACTCTTGGGGCGTGACTATGTTTATAACATGGAGGCTATTGTTTCAATGCTCTTTCGAATGATGAGTTTCCAACATGAAGGCAAAATTGTCCAGCTTGTTGAATAACTTTCATTTCTTAGTTCAAACACAACCCCAAGTCAAACATCATCACTAAATAGTCCTTTCGGATCAACAGTGTCTCTCCAACCTCCATTCCATCTACCAAATTACCACTAGTAGTATAGTGAATGTAACGAAGATTAGGGGGCATGCACCCTGGTCTGCTTAGGCAAACGAACCCAACTAAAAAGATAGGTTTCCCTATGGGTTGTGTGATTGGAAGTGTTATCTCACACCATTCACCTTTGTCTATTTGATAGACAAAGCCAAGGAAGTTTTCGTTGGTTTCACTGACAAAAAAATCCTGCTTAACGCAGTGATTTCCATATGGTTACCTAGAGAATCTCCTTTTCTCAATGTTTGGGGGCATGCAAACCTTTTTATGGAAATTAAGAATGACCAATTTCATTTTTTTTTAGCTTTTTAGCCTTTTAACTTTTTAGCTTTTTAGTTTTTTATTTTTTTATATTTTTGACTTCTTAAGTTAGATGATTGGAAGTGTTGTCTCACACCATTCACCTTTGTCTATTTGGCGGACAAAGCAAAGGAAGGGTTTTGTCTTCTTTGCAGATGAAACCATCCTATTTGACCTCAATAGTTCCTTAGCTTTGTAGTTTTTATAGCTTTTTAGTTTGGTCATTTCTAGCTTACATAGAAAGAAGTTGAGCATATGTTCCCCCAGAGTTCAAGCTCATTAAAAAATGAACCCACCTACTGAGCATATGTTCCCCCAGAGTTCAAGCTCATTAAAAAATGGACCCACCTACCGAGCATATGTTCCCCCAGAGTTCAAGCTCATTAAAAAATGAACCCACCAATTGAGCATATGTTATCCCACGGTTCAAGCTCATTAAAAAATGAATCGCACCATGCGAAATGTTGTCGTATGGTTCAAGCTCGTTAAAAAATAAATCTACCACCATGAGCAATGTTAACGTAAGGTTCAAGCTCATTAAAAAATAAACCCACCACTGAGTATATGTTCCCCTAGAGTTCAATCTTGTTAAAAACTGAACCCACCTTCGATAAATAACCTTTGTGATTGCCATAATATCAGCCTTTTGAGCCTTGGTTGTGTTATTGCCATCACCTTCATTCTTTTAGCTGATCATACACTTCCACTTGATTGTTTACCTTTTTGAGGAACAACTGCGATGAGTAGTTCTGTTAGTCACCCTCTTCACATCACGATGTTTTGAGAAGTTCTAAGCTTACTCGGAACCAGTAGTTACCCTAAACACCATTCATTCCTTAAAAAACGAGTCTACTTTAAACTCTTTTGAGACTTGTTAAATATGAAAAGATTGTCGAGCTATTGGCCTCTCTAGCTCACTAAAGTGATTGGAAGTGCCATCCCTCCTATATATTTTAATCTTTTTCTGGACCTGAGGGATTATCTAATGAAAAAATTCAAGCGCTTGTCTTTTTGGCTCGCTAAAGTTATAGAAAAATCATCCCTTTCGTATTATTTTATCCTTTTTTGGACTTAAGGATTATGCTACGAAAAAGAACTACTGGAGTTTCCTTTTTGTCCCTTTTCAAACTCTCTAAACATGAAAAGGATCGAGTTATCCTTGTCAATAAACTCGTTAAAACAATAGCGAAAAACTTGTCCACCCAGACAAGAATGAGTTTCATTGTCGCTAGGCTCGCTAAAACATAACGACAAATTTTCTCAAAGGGAAAATTATAGAACAAGCATATGTTATCCTCCTCAAGCTTGACAAAAATAAATAGGTACTGGTCAGCAATGATTGGAGAAAAAGGGAAGAAAATTTAAATAATTTTATTGGTAGCAGGTCGCTCTTGGACATGACACTTTCACTCCATCACCATGATTGAGTTGGGTTGGGTTATTCCATTCACTGGCCATATCACCATTGGTCCTCCATACCATCCATCTTTTGGGATTAACGCTACCAATCCATCTCAGTGTCGCCGATATGTTCTAGAGAAGTCATTCAGAGAATTCACCATCCAGTTAATGTCTCAATCACTGCAATGCCTTCACCCTCCATTTTTCATGGCCACCATTGCTAAATCTTGTATCAACAAATCGTTTTTCACCTCTAGAAAATTATTTTCTTCGTTTCGTGTCGTTGCTGTGGGATACATTAAGGTCCTCCTATGATGGGCCATTTCTTGTTGACATCAGCTCATTATCCAAGGAGTTGGCTTAGAAACAACCCTTTCAGTACTTTGAAGCTTGCATGCCTCAATGACAAGTTTCTCACTTCTGGCGATAGGTTTACATCAATAGCCTTTGACCGAAATATTTTGCATGGTGTTTGACATCGGATCATATATTCATAACACGTGAATTGTACTATAGTACCTTGAGAGCCATTATCATTATCGGTGATTCCTCTCGCATTTGTTAACAGCTTACATTATTGGCTGGTAATCAGGCGATGTCTATCCATGTTCGACTTTAGGACATCTTTTCACATGGATCAACTTGTACATCAGGCGAAGATTGAATGAGTTTGAAGACCCTGGATATAGTTTCATCTATCCAAGCTGCGATATATTCAGGAATATGAAGACATCAAATGTACACAAAAGCTGCACAGACAATCATCCACGCTAAGGAATGATGACTCTACATATAAAGAATCACCAGTGTGCAACTGCAAACGATTATCTGTTCTATGTACATGAAAGTGAATTTATAAAGTTGAGCATGGGAATGCCCGCCTCAACTAGATCATGGAAAGTTATATTGTGATAATGTATTGTATTTTATCTTATACAGGTCACCTTCTAGGTCGAATACCTCGGATCCTCATGATAAAGCATTTCACCCGACATCAAAAGATTTACGACTTCATGCTTTAGGGGGCAACTGTTATAGACATATTTGGGCACTGTAACCCCAAACTTATATGTCGATAAACCAAGGGATATTTAACCCCTAAAAGGGTCGTTTCATACCCTAAAGGATCATGGTCAACTGATTACATCATTCCCCAAAAGTTCCACCTGAAAAACCACTCAAAACTGGCCAAAACTGGACCAGGCTAACTGCTCCACTGTTAGGGTGCGATGCATACTGACTCCTACACTAGCTAGGTGTGGTGCATACTGAAGAGGCCTTCTGTGGGGTGTGATGAGCAAGAATGGACAAATGTTTGAGACAGTTTGGTAAGTGGATGCTCATGGAATCTTTTAGAAACTTCTTCCATGACACTTCCCTCTCTAAATTCACTCAGGGATGAGTAAGAGATCCAAGAAATCTCCAAGTGGAACCAAGAAAAACAAGTGGAATGACACTAATCAAAAACCCAGAGGTGACTTACACCCTTGTAGACATCTATAAATGGATCCCTCATCTGAGAGATCCAGGGGCTGGAGTTTTGTAATTTATAAGGAAGTGCTAATAGTTTGTCTTTGAGAAGGAACATTGTATTGTTGGGTGATCTTACTTTTCATGAGGTGAAGAGGGCTTTGATGCCAGGAAGGTGATGCTGGATCAGACAGCTGGGTTGTAATCCTCTCTTCTATTATTAATAAAGTTCTTTGATTTTTCCTCCATACAATCGTGTATTTGTGAAAGTTGTTATTTGTAAATGCCATTGTATGCTCATTGTATTTCTGATTATGCAATGTTTATGATATAATAGATCGAGATGCTTTGATGGTGTTGTGTTGCTTCATTTCTACAGGTATTCTCTAAGGAAGACAAGTAGGAGAAGAGTTGCAAGCTCTGTCAAGGAGGAGAGAAATCAAGCAAGGAGTCAAGCGGAAGATCCAGGTTGGTCCCTTTGCTTCTCTCTTATCTATCATATATAGAGGAAATCACAAATTGCTTTGATTGTTTGTTTCTAGAATAGCTGCCAATCCTAGTGGGACTAGCAAATCGAAAAGACACTGGTTTTCTCGGAAACAACACCCAAAGAAACACATTGGCAAGCAATGAAAATGATTCTAAGGTATGTCAATGGGACAAAACAATATGGTATTGTGTATGCCGCAAAAAGTGATTTTAGGCTGGTTGGTTACATTGATAGTGATTCGGCAAGAAGTGTCAATGACAGAAAAATCACGTCACGATATGTTTTTCATTTAGGTTCCAAAGCCATTTCATGGGCCTCCAAGAAGCAACCAATAGTGTTACTATCAACAACAGAAACTGAATCTATCATCACAACAACAACAAAGTGTCAGGCAGTTTGGATGAGAAGGATGTTGAGGGATCTTCGCCATGACCAAGAAGGAACAACAACAATTTTCTACGACAACACTTCCACAATTGCATTATCAAAGAATTTTTTCTTTCACAAGAGGACCAAGCATATTGATGTTAAATATCATTTTATTAGAGAGTTGATTAGCAATGATGAAATTGTGTTGCAACATTGCAGATCATAGGAACAATTTGTTGATATTTTCACAAAGGCATTGGCACGTAATACTTTTGTTTATCTAAGAGAATGTTTGGGAATTGATAATGGTGGAAGTTGTGATTAAGGAGGCGTGTTGGAAAATTAATCCCAACCATCATGTTAAACACCTTGACAATAGCCATACTTCTCATAAGTATTTTACAGATTGTGATTTTGTTTGTACGCGGAAGGACCGAAGGTCTGCACATAAGTACATCGCTGACCATTCCACAACACATCAGAGAGTTTAAGACACTTAATGGATTTTGGTAAATACGTATGGGCAAGCATTCACTCTGCGACTGTTACCTACACCCCACAACACCTACAAGTTGAGAAAACCATTTATTATGTAAAATCCCCCATGCATGTATTAATGTTTTCTCTGCCATTAATTAATGAATCAAATGTATGTTTTATATAAATATGAATGTAAAAGTCATTTGCAAAGTTAGACAATGAGAAAATCATGAAAAAAATTTTAATAGAATGTGAAAACAACAATTACTATATTTTACTATGTGGTCCTAAACTTTTACAAGTAAATTTACAACCATTTTTCTTTTACTCTGTTTTCTGTTTTTCTATGGTATGTCGTTAAGATTTGCTTGCCGCAACTAAAATCTTGCCTTATCGCAACTAATTTCGACCCAAAATCCTCTCCTTTTCCATGCAATTCATTTTTATAACACTTTAATCCCCTCTGCCATAGCTCTTTTAGGCTTGTCTTCTCGAAAAAAAATCCTCCCTTATCTCTTGTCATTTTTTCCATAGTTACCAAGTTCGGCGGTCGAAAAAATTCCAAAATTTAGGAATACGATTAGATTTGGGCATAATACGTTAATTTTAGTACGGAATGGAAATTTATCCAAAATTTAGGAATACGATTAGATTTGGGCATAATAGGTTAATTTTAGTACGGAATGGAAATTTCATGTTTATGAACTCAGTTCGAGTCTTTTTGTCTGGTCTACTGAAAAAAAATTCTCCCTCATCTCTTGCCATTTTTTCGATAGTTACCAAGTTCGGCAGGCGAAAATATTCCGAAAATTTAGGGATACAATTAGATTCGGGCATGATACGTCGTCACCAAGTTCAAGGGTCGAAAAAATTCCAAAATTTAGAGATACGATTAGATTCGGGCACAATACGTTAATTTTAGTACAAAACGGAAATTTTGTGTTTATGACCTCATTTCATGTTATTGGCTTGTTTCTCTGGTACCTTTTTTTATACAGCCACATTTTAAATTGCCCGATGCCATTCTGAGCAGTGAGGCTCAAGATAAAGAATAATACTTTGAAACAATTTCTGAATCTAGTTTACAACATCAATTCAAGCAATGACATTCAACATAGTGCATAAGCTATGTAACAACTTTTGAATCTGGTTTAGGGTATCATTTCAAGTTGACAATTCATGTGTTTTTCTGGCAATGAGGCTAAGTAAAAGGCACAACGCTCAGAAACAACTTCTGAATCTCCTCTGACCAATGAGCAAGAAGCCAACTTCTGAATGTCCTCTGACCAATGAGCAAGCAGCCAAGGTAGAAATAATAGATGCATAGAAACATTCATTCCATCCCATTCATCAACTTTTGTTTCAAAATGTCTAAAAAGTCCTTTACAATTTTTTGTTTATCCAAAATTCTATATGAGAAAGTATAAAAAAAAAACAAGTAATTTATATTAGAAAGTATGAAAAAAAAATTGTACAAAAGATGTTATAGCAATTTTATATTTAAAAAATTACAAATTTTTGTCTATCCAAAACTCTATATTAGAAAGTAATTTAAGTATAAAAAACAGTAATTTAAGTATAAAATTTATATCTAACAAATTACAGTTAGAAAAAATAATAAGTTTCTCATAAAAAAATGTAACTTGCTTATTAAAAAATTATAGAGAAGAGTGAGTTTTATATTTAACATATTGTAAAAACTTGAAAATATTTGTCATATTTATTTAATTCGATTGGATGATAGCTATTAGCGAGTCGGAGAATAGAGATTATCTAATACTCCTTTATTACAAAAGGAGGGAAGATGGTCTAGAATTCAATTAAAGAGGTTTATTTTAATTGGATATAAGTAATATTTACATGTTTTAATTTACAATATTAATAAATTTGATGTATTTTTCTTTCATCGTTATTTTAAATAGGCGAAAAAAAGTTTACTCTTCTAAATAAGTAAACAAAGGTTTCCTCTTAATTTATCTAGTAAAATTAAAAAACAAAAACTATATTAAAATAATTTTAATAAAATATGTAGTCTCTAAAATTTCCTATATTATACAGTCCATTTTTTTGGAATGGAAGAAAGCATAGTGTCACTCACATGAGAGTCTTTGGATGTGTGGCATATTCACATGTCCCTAATGAGTTGAGCAAGAAGTTGGACAACAAGGGGAAGAAATCCATATTTGTTGGATATAGTGCTGAATCCAAGGCATACAAGCTCTACAATCCATCAACCGAGAAGGTAATAATCAACATAGATGTGAATTTCATAGAATAAGAAGCATGGGATGTAACTTTAGAGAAGACAATCAATGTCAAAGCGTGTACGCCACATGAGAACAAAGAGGAATTGACAGCCTCAAGCAATTCCTCAACAGTGAATCCCTCTACTCCTATTCAAGTGCAACAAAGCAGGAAACAAGTAACACATCAACAAATAAAAGGACAACATCACAAAATCAAGCAACTGCTTATCCAAGCATGACACAAAGCGCAACACCATGTGACATGTCAAGCCCATCTTCAGCGAGCATAAGAAGACCAAAATTTAGAAATTTAAATGAGGTTTATGAGCGATATGAAATTCATAGGAGCACTAGTATAAATTCCTTATTTCCATTATTTTCTCATGTAGATGACCCAATGCATTTTGAGGCTGCAGTCAAAGAAGAAAAATGGTTTGTGGTAATGGAGGAAGAAATAGAAGCAATGGAAAAGAATGACACATGGGAGTTAGTAAACCTTCCACAAGGAAAATAAGTCATTGGAGTGAAGTGGGTCTATAAGACCAAGAGCAACGTTGAGGGGAAGACTGAAAGGCATAAATGGAGGCTAGTTCTCAAAGGATACAAGAAACAACATGGAAGAGATTATGTGGAGACATTTGTGTGAGTCACAAGATGGAGACAATAGGTACAGTTGTGGTGATTGTTGCACAACATAAACAGAGAGTTTATCAAATGGACGTAAAATCAACATTCTTGAATGGAGTGCTGAAAGAGGAAGTGTATGTTGCACAACCACCTCATTATGAGGTATAAGGCCAAGAAAACAAAATGTATCGGTTGAGGAAAGCTCCTTATGGGTTGAAGCAAGCATCACATGCATGGTATAATAGAATAGATGGTTACTTGTTAGACAATGGTTTCGACAAATGTGATGATGAGCCTACTCTCTGCGTCAAAGAGACTGATGGTAAGATTCTTATTGTTGTTTTATATGTAGATTATTTGATTTTTGCAGACAGTGATGATTTCCTCATCGTTGATTTCAAAAAAATCATCAAGAGTGAATTTTAAATGACTTGACTTGGGATTGTTAAGATATTTTTTTGGCATAGAAGTGAAGCAAACAGAAAATGTAATTTTTATTTCCCAAGCAAAGTATGTAGTGGAAATCTTGGAGAGGTTTAATATGCAGGACAACAAGCCTACACCAACTCCAACTATCATGGGGTTGAAGTTGAGCAAAGAATATTGCAACAACAATGTCAATCTGAGATTATACAAAAGTATGATGGGCGTCTTGATGTATTTGATTGTCACTAGGCTGGATTTATTATACGTAATAAGTTTGGTGTCGAGATTCATGGAGACACCTGTTATAGGCATATTTGGGCATTGCAACCCAAATCTTATATGTCAATAAACCAAGGGCTCTTTAACCCCTAAAAGTTTTGTTTCATACCCTAAAGTATCATGGTCAATTAATTACATCATTCCCCATAAGTTCCACCTGAGAAACCACTCAGAACTGGCGAAAACTTGACGATACCGACTGCTCCACTGTCAGGATGCGATGCATACTGACTGCTACACTAGCAAGGTGTGATTAATACTAAAGAGGCCTTTTGTGGGGTGTGATGAGTGAGAATGGACAAATGTCTGAGACAGTTTGCTAAGTGGATGCTTATGGAATCTTCTAGAAACTTCTACCATGGCACTTGCCTCTCTAAATTCGCCTAGGGATGAGTAAGAGATCCAAGAAATCTCACCAAGAACAACAAGTGGAATGAAACTAATCAAAAACCCAGAGGTGACTCACACCCTTGCAGAAATCTACAAATGGATCCCTCATCTGAGAGATATAAGGGTTGGAATTTTGTAATTTGTAAGGAAGTGTTGATAGTTTGTCTTTGAGAAGGAACATTGTATTTTTGGGTGATCTTTCTTTTCATAAGGTGAAGAGGGTTTTGATGTTGGGACGATGATGCTGGACCAGACAACTGGGTTGTAATCCTCTCTTCTATTATTAATAAAGTTCTTTGAGTTTTCCTCCATACAATCGTGTATTTGTGAATGTTGTTATTTGTAAATGCCATTGTATGTTCATTGTATTTCTGATTCTACAATGCTTATGATATAATAGATCAAGATGCTTTGATGGTGTTATGTTGCTTCATTTCTACAGGTATTCTCTAAGTGAGACAAGTAGGAGAAGAGTTGCAAGCTCTGTCAAGGAGGAGAGAAATCAAGCAAGGAGTCAAGCGGAAGATCTAGGTTGGTCACTTTGCTTCTCTTTTATCTATCATACATAGAAGAAATCACAAATTGGTTTGATTGTTTGTTTCTAGGATAGCTGCCAATCCTAGTGGGACTAGTAGATCGAAAAGAAACTAGTTTTCCTAGAAACAAAATGGTGACTCCATTGGGGATCGAATAGTTTGTTTGTTTGTTTATTGTTGTTTGCTTTATAAACTATAGGCGGAGCGTAAAGTTAGCTAGATAACCTTCAAACTGCTCTTTCTCTGCAATTGCAAACTAGATGAATGCTGCTTCAGTCAATCTCTGGTTTAGTTTATGAACTGAACATCTAACTTACAAGCATTGTAGATGCTCCATTGGTAGCTCAATAACCTCCCAAGATTTTACCCCTGTACTTTTCTGTTTACTGTCCATCATAGCTTAACTTAATCCACTAAAATAAAATACAAATTTGAGCCAAAACCCATCTCAGTTGTGCTCCTTGGCCCATCACACTATCTGTCACTATGAACCAGTATGCATCGTACTTCCCGAGTGTAGCAGGTGTGATGCATCCCTATTTCTGTGAAGTACAAGTGCGATGACTGAGTAATCTTATTTCTCTCCTTGAATTTTGGGGTTTCTTGTCTTTGTTTCCAGCTCTGTTTAGTTGTTTTTGATGCTTATGAATAGTATCTTACTACTAAAACTTGCTTGCATTACATTGTTCAGCCTCCATTGATAAGGATTAGTAAATTTTTTATGTATTTTTCCATCATTTAAAATCTTTTGTCGAAAAGTGACTTAAATTGATCTATCGTTTTGGTGCAAAAAGTGTCATAACTATCATTTTTGTGTCAAAAAGAGAAGTGTCATTGAGTCTTCCTTTTCTAGGTAGTCGATTGAACCTTTTGATTTGTATTTGATTTGATTTGTTGTTATTTGAAGTATCGAAATCATTTTCTATTCGAACTTGAAAAGTGTCATTTAGTCTTCTTTTCCATTTTGAAAAGAAATTGTCGAAACATCACTTTGAGTGAAATGTTTCAAATCTATACTTAGTTTTCTTTTTGGCATTCCTCACATTAAGGGAAGGAGAAACAAATACATGCATTTGCATTTGCATTTAGACTGTGTGCAAAATATGATTTAGGAAAAGTGCATTTAGTGTGTGCTCTTTGCTCTTTGTTTGAAAGAATCATAATCTTCTTTTCTTAGTAGCTAGGATTTTCATTGATAAAAATAAACAACGATTGTTTATCAATATAGATTGCATTTAGGAATTTTACATCTACATCACGTGGTGAACCATTGAAAGGAAAAATTCTAAGCAAGACAACTCTAAAATAAATTTCAATGAACTTAACAATGCTTTGGAACCTGACGCAACACATTTAGAGGTCTAGGCTAGAGACGTGTTTCGGCATCGTAAAATCTAGTAACTATCATTTTCATCGAAGGTTGGGTGATTCCTCCTCTTTGATATGACAAGTACTAGCACGGACTTGTGCTCCCCGTACCGTCGAGTATATATTGGGAGACCACAATCAGCTTATACCCTTTATTCATAGGAAGCCGTGTCTACTGCCCTGCAATGCACTGAACACAATATTCGGGAAGATTGACTGCCGTACATAAGTCCTTGGTAATTTCTCTTTAATTTACCATCAAGGTGTATATTGTAGTTTTGCAATTGGTTTGGTAATCCCTCTATCTAGATCTCTAGAGTAGTCACTTTCATTCCTTTTCGACTCCTTAAAAGAAAAGGTCCATTTTAGAACTTGTCACTTCAGGCTTATTAAAAATCGAAGGGGACTAGAGTCATATTTAGATTTTTCTTAACTCTTAAAAATTGAAAAAGCAAAGTTGGG
The DNA here is from genome assembly GCA_000404065.3 of Pinus taeda. Lineage (NCBI taxonomy): Eukaryota > Viridiplantae > Streptophyta > Pinopsida > Pinales > Pinaceae > Pinus > Pinus taeda. Next base: position 14,269 of record APFE030543945.1, read on the forward strand.
TCAAAGCGTCATTAAAATTTGGAATAATATCCCTGTTCCACTGTTGATCTTAGGTTGAGATAATGGAGTCCACCAATCATGGAATCCCTATTAAGGGGAATCCTGGTCCATTTTCTTCTTGGGGAAATATTAGTGCTCCGTATATGGCCACATTGCCCCATCCAGGAATCACAATTGGTCTGTCGGTCTGGATTTTCTCAACCTCTGTCATTCAAAATACCATGATTCCTTAGCAATCGAATCAACAACCAGTTAATATTGAAGTTTACCCTTCGCCTTCTTCTTTGTTTGTTTCACCTTCCCCTTCTTCCTCTTCGCTTGGTGAAAATAACAATGCTAGTAACTGGGTGACTGAGAAGAAGAAGAAAGGGAAGGAGAAGAAGAAGAAGTCAATTAAGCAAGGGGGCAACCATGAATCGTTTGGTAAAAATCCATACACTAAATCTCCCAGACATTCATGAATAATTTGCAAAGGAGACCATTTTCATCGAGAATGTCCATGCATTCCTTGGATCTTGAGAGAATGGTCCCCCCATTCACACCAATAGGTGTCATCAACCTCTGGTGATCATGTTGACATCACACCAACAACTAGTAATAGCAGACAAAAAGGAAGAGTCAAAACTCCATGTAGCTTATGTGAAGGAGACCATACCCTTCCCCGTTGTCCGTTTTTGGATGAGGCCAAGAGAATATTGCATAACCGTCCTGCTTCACCGTAACGACTTCCACTTGGATACAAGAAACTTTCACCAAGTCCTTTGCTAGTTGAAAATTCGACTGACATAATTCAATTGTCGGTCGAAACACCTATCATTGAGGGTGAATCTTCTGAGTCCATACCAGACCAAAGTCATCAGGTCGAGATAGCAGTCGACCCAGTCTTACCTTCAGAAGGTCCACCTTTAGATGATACCATTCCCAAAGAGAATGAGAAGGATACCATTCAAATTCTTTTTATTACTTCAGAGTCCAATGAACTCAGGGGCAATCCGCCCATTCCTTCACAACATGAAGAGAATGCCCTAGTTCCCACTACTCAAGGGATTAGTTCAACCATTTATTTGGTACCCCCTCCAAGCAGTCTAGTCGCTTCCTTCGATAGGAATCAACTAGTAGGATCCCGCCTTCATTCTAATGTACCATTCTGGATCATAGTACAAGTTCACAAAATGATCGTGTCTGGCACTATCATAGATGAAGGGGCTTCAGTGAGTATCCTTTCCTCAACTGCTTGGAAAGTGCTTGGTTCGCCATCGCTTATGCCTATTACTCAGAATTTGTCAGGCTTTAACAAAGGAACCAGTCGACCATTAGGGATCCTTCCTAAGTTACTGATTACTTTGAGAAGGAAAATCTTTCACTTGAACGTGAAGGTAGTCTAAGGACTGTTAGATTACAACATACTCTTGGGGCGTGACTATGTTTATAACATGGAGGCTATTGTTTCAAAGCTCTTTCGAGTGATGAGTTTCCAACATGAAGGAAAAATTGTCCAGCTTGTTGACTAGCTTTCATTTCTCGGTTCAAACACAGCCCCAAGTCAAACATCATCACTAAATGGTCATTTCGCATCAATAGTGTCTCTTCAACCTCCATTCCATCCACCAAATTACCACTAGTAGTCTAGTGAATGTAACGAAGATTAGGGGGCATGCACCCTGGTCTGCTTAGGCGACGAACCCAACTGAAAAGATAGCTTTCCCTATAGGTTGTGTGATTGGAAGTGTTATCTCACACCATTCACCTTTGTCTATTTGATAGACAAAGCCAAGGATGTTTTCGTCGGCTCCGCTGACAAAAAAAATTCATGCTTAACGCAGTGATTTCCATATGGTTACCTAGAGACTCTCCTTTTCTCAATGTCTGCGGGCATGCAAACCTTTTTATGGAAATTAAAGACGACCAATTTCATTCTTTTTTTAGCTTTTTAGCCTTTTAGCTTTTTAGTTTTTAATTTTTTTTAGCTTTTTGACTTCTTAGGTTATGTGATTGGAAGTGTTATCTCACACCATTCACTTTTGTCTATTTGGCGGACAAAGCAAAGGAAGGGTTTTGTCTACTTCATGAATGAAACCATCCTATCTGACCTCAGTAGTTCCTTGGCTTTGTAGTTTTTATATCTTTTTTAGCTTTTTAGTTTGGTCATTTCTAACTTACATAGAAAGAAGTTGAGCATATTTTCCCCCAGAGTTCAAGCTCATTAAAAAATGAACCCACCTACTGAGCATATGTTCCCCCAGAGTTCAAGCTCATTAAAAAATGAACCCACCTACCGAGCATATGTTCCCCCAGAGTTCAAGCTCATTAAAAAATGAACCCACCAACTGAGCATATGTTATCCCACAGTTCAAGCTCATTAAAAAATGAATCGGGCCATGAGAAATGTTGTCGAATGGTTCAAGCTCGTTAAAAAGTAAATCTACCACCATGAGCAATGTTAACGTAAGGTTCAAGCTCATTAAAAAATAGATCCACCACTGAGCATGTGTTCCCCCAGAGTTCAAGCTTGTTAAAAAATGAACCCACCTTCGATAAATAACCTTTGTGATTGCGATAATATCAACCTTTTGAGCCTTGGTTGTGTTATTGCCATCACCTCCATTCTTTTGGCTGATCATACACTTCCACTTGATTGTTTACCTTTTTGAGGAATAGCTGCGTTGAGTGGTTCTGTTAGTCACCCTCTTCACATCAACATGTTTTGAGAAGTTCTAAGCTTACTCGGAACCAGTAGTTACCCTAAACACCATTCATTCCTTAAAAAACGAGTCTACTTTAAACTCTTTTGAGACTTCTTAAATATGACAAGATTGTCGAGCTATTGGCCTCTCTAGCTCACTAAAGTGATTGGAAGTGCCATCCCTCTTGTATATTTTAATCTTTTTCAGACCTGAGGGATTATATAATGAAAAAATTCAAGTGCTTGTCTTTTTGGCTTGCTAAAGTTATTGAAAAATCATCCCTTTCATATCATTTTACCCCTTTTTGGACTTAAGGGATTATGCTATGAAAAATAACTACTAGAGTTTCCTTTTAATCCCTTTTCGTCCCTTTTCAAACTCTCTAAACATTAAAAGGATCGAGTTATCTTTGTCATTAAACTCGTTAAAACAATAGCGAAAAACTTGTCCACACAGACAAGAATGAGTTTCATTGTCAGTAGGCTCTCTAAAACATAACGACAGGTTTGCTCGAAGGGAAAATTATAGAACAAGCATATGCTATCCTCCTCAAGCTTGACAAAAATAAAGAGGTACTAGTCAGCAATGATTGGAGAAAAAAGGAAGAAAACATAAAGAATTTTATTGGTAGCAGGTCGCTCTTGAACATGACACTTTCACTCCATCACCATGATTGAGTCGGGTTGGGTTATTCCTTCAACCAGCTATATCACCATTGGTCCTCCATACCATCCATCTTTTGGCGTTAACGCTACCAATCCATCTCAGTGTTGCCGATATGTTCAAGAGAAGTCATTCAGAGAATTCACCATCCAGTTAATGTCTCAATCACTACAATGCCTTCACCCTCCATTTTTCATGGCCACCATTCCTGAACCTTGTATCGTCAGATTGTTTTTCACCTCCAGAAAATTATTTGCTTTGTTTTGTGTCATTGATGTGGGATACATTAAGGTCCTCCTACGACGGGTCATTTCTTGTCGACATGAGCTCATTATCCACGGAATTGGTTTAAAAACAACCCTTTCAGTACTTTGAAGCTTGCATGCCTCAATGGCAAGTTTCTCACTTCCAGCGATAGGTTTACATCAATGGCCTTTGACCGAAATATTTTGCATGGTGTTTGACATTGGATCATATATTCATAACACGTGAATTGTACTGTAGTACCTTGAGGGTCATTATCATTGTCAGTGATTCCTCTCACATTTGTTAACAACTTACATTATTGGCTGGTAATCAGGCGATGTCTATCCATGTTCGACTTCAGGACATCTTTTCACATGGATCGACTTGTAGATCAGGCGAAGATTGAATGAGTTTGAAGACCCTCTATCTAGTTTCATCTATCCGGGTTGCAATATATTCAGGAATATGAAGACATCAAATGTACACAAAAGTTGCACAGATGATCATCCATGCTAAGGGATGATGACTCTACATATAAAGAATCACCAGTCTGGAACTGGAGACGATTATCTATTCTATGTACATGAAAATGAATTTATAAAGCTGAGCATGGGAATGCCCGCCTCAGCTAGATCATGGAAAATTATATTGTGATGATGTATTGTATTGTATCTTATACAGGTCACCTTGCAAATACCTCAGATCCTCATGATAAAGCATTTCACCAGACATCAAAAGATTTACGACTTCATGCTTTAGGGGGCAACTGTTATAGACATATTTGGGCACTGCAACCCCAATATTATATGTCGATAAACCAAGGGCTCCTTAACCCCTAAAAGTGTTGTTTCATACCCTAAAGGATCATGGTCAACTGATTACATCATTCCCCAGATGTTCCACCTGGAAAACCACTCAGAACTGGCCAAAACTAGACCACACTGACTGCTCCACTGTTAGGGTGCGATGCATATTGACTCCTACACTAGCCAGGTGTGATGCATACTGAATATGCCTTCTGTGGGGTGCGATGAGAAAGAATGGACAAATGTCTAAGACAGTTTGCTAAGTGGATGCTCATGGAATTTTCTAGAAACTTCTCCATGACACTCGCCTCTCTGAATTCACTCAGGGATGAGTAAGAGATCCAAGAAATCTCCAAGTGGAACCAAGAAAAACAAGTGGAATGACACTAATCAAAAACCCAGAGGTGACTTACACCCTTGTAGACATCTATAAATGGATCTCTCATCTGAGAGATCTAGGGGTTGGAATTTTGTAATTTATAAGGGAGTGTTGATAGTTTGTCTTTGTGAAGGAACATTGTATTGTTGGGTGATCTTACTTTTCATGAGGTGAAGAGGGCTTTGATGTTGGTAAGATGATGCTAGATTAGACATCTGGGTTGTAATCCTCTCTTCTATTATTAATAAAGTTCTTTGAGTTTTCTTCCATACAATTGTGTATTTGTGAATGTTGTTATTTGTAAATGCCATTGTATTCTCATTGTATTTCTGATTATGCAATGCTTATGATATAATAGATCAAGATGCTTTGATGGTGTTTTGTTGCTTCATTTCTACAGGTATTCTCTAAGCAAGACAAGTAGGAGAAGAGTTGCAAGCTCTGTCAAGGAGGAGAGAAATCAAGCAAGGAGTCAAGCGGAAGATCCAGGTTGGTCCCTTTGCTTCTCTCTTATCTATCATACAGAGAGGAAATCACAAATTGTTTTGAATGGTTTTTTTTAGGATAGCTGCCAATCCTAGTGGGACTAGCAAATCAAAAAGGCACTGGTTTTCTCAGAAACAACACCCAAAGAAGCACATTGGCAAGCAATGAAAAGGATTCTAAGGTATGTCAATGGGATAAAACAATATGGTATTGTGTATGCTGCAACAAGTGATTTTAGGTTGGTTCGTTACACTGATAGTGATTGGGGAAGAAGTGTCGATGACAGAAAAATCCCTTCATGATATGTTTTTCATTTGGGTTCTGGAGCCATTTCATGGACCTCCAAGAAGCAGCCAATAGTGTCACTGTCAACAACAGAAGCTGAATCTATCATCACAACAACAACAAAGTGTGAGACAGTTTGGATGAGAAGGATGTTGAGGGATCTTTGCCATGACCAAGAAGGAACAACAACTATTTTCTGCGACAACACTTCCACAATTGCATTATCAAATAATTTTTTCTTTCACAAGAGGACCAATCATATTGATGTTAAATATCATTTTATTAGAGAGTTGATTAGCAATGATGAAATTGTGTTACAGCATTGCAGATCACAGGAACAATTTGTCGATATTTTCACAAAGGCATTGGCACGTGATACTTTTTTTTATCTAAGCGAATGTTTGGGTATTGATAATGGTGGAAGTTGTGATTAAGGAGGCGTGTTGGAAAATTAATCCCAACCATCGTGTTAAACACCTTGACAGTGGCCATACTTCTCATAAGTATTTTACAGGTTGTGATTTTGTTTGTGCGCGGAAGGACCGAAGGTCTGCACATAAGTACATCGCTGACCATTCCATAACACAGCACAGAGTTTAAGGCACTTAGTGGATTTTGGTAAATACGTATGGGCAAGCATTCACTCTGCGACTATTACCTACACTCCACAACACCTACAAGTTGAGAAAACCATTTATTATGTAAAATCCCCCATGCATGTATTAATGTTTTCTTTACCATTAATTAATGAGTCAGATGTATGTTTTATATAAATATGAATGTAAAAGGCATTTGCAAGGTTAGACGGTGAGAAAATCATGAAAAGAATTTTAGTGGAGTGTTAAAACAACAATTACTATATTTAGACTGATAGGCCTTGCTATGCATCAATAATCATCAACACTTTTACCTTGCTCCATTGGATCGGGAGAGACACTTTAAACGGTTGATTTGAGGTGTGATTGCTTTTTCCAAATATCAGTTGAGTCGCCTTATTGATTTTTCCTATTCTTTATGTCACTCTTGAAGATTTTTTTACTGCTTTCTCACGGCCAGTTGTTGTTGTTCTTCTTCTTCCCTGGCTTTTGGCAAGCACTGCTTAGTATTAAGCATCTCAGAGAGCGTGTTCTCATTTTCATCTCATAATTTTCTTCAATACTCTGCATTGCATGGATTCTTGGCTACATCGCCGGGTATTCTTTCGAGATTCAGCGTATTTTGGATTGGAATTTCAGTTTCGTTAGCCTGCTTGAATCATCTTTGAATATGCACCAATAACAGACTTCAAAGCAAGATTCGATAAGCATGGGACTTAAGGTCAAGCCTCCTTGTCAGCTCTATAACCATAAGGCTCACGCTATCAGGATTGTCAGCATGGTTCGTCGCTAGAACTATCAAGAGGAGAAGAGGTACCGGGCCGATCTCATACCAAGGGCTAAGCGGAAATCTAGCGATTATGCAGGGTCACTCTGCAAGCTCACCATATGGCCCTCATGGGTTCTCCTACAAACGATTGTGTGGGGCAAAAAAGAACTTTAGCTAGACAGAACTGCTCAGAACCAGTGGCTTTGGGAGCATTTACAAGGGAACTCTTGAAGGTCGAGATGGAGCTGCGGCACTTGTTGCGGTGAAGAGAATCTCCGCAGTGTCAAGACAGGGAGAAAGGGAATTCATGTCGGAGATCAGTACTATAGGTTGACTTCACCACAGGAACCGGGTGCAGCTCCAGGGCTGGAGCCATGATAGTGACGAGCTGCTACTCGTCTATGACTATATGCCAAATGGGAGCCTCGACAAGCTCCTCTTTGCACAGTCAGGGGACAAACATCTGAATCAGGCCCCCCTGACAAGGGCCCATAGGCACTGAATATTATGTGGCTTGGCTTCAGCTTTGTTGTATCTTCATGAAGAATGGGAGTAGAGGATCATTCATCGGGATGTTAAGCCCAACAACGTTATGCTAGATGGGGACTTCAATGCCCGTCTGGGTGACTTCGGACTCGCGCGACTCATTGAACATGACGAGACATCTCCTACTGTCACCACCAAGATGGCAGGGATGCCTGGCTACTGGGCGCCCGAGTTTGGTACATAGGAAGGGCCACTGCAGAATCCGATGTTTATAGTTTTGGGGTCGTTGTGTTGGAGGTGGCCAATGACAGGCCAGTTGTGGAGCGAAATCCGCCATTATTAGAGGGAAATTTGTTGGACTAGATCTGGGATCTTTATGGGCTGGGAAGAGTTATGGAGGCTGCAGATCGTAGGTTGGGTGGAGATTTTGAGGAAGAGCAGATGAAACGAACATTGATTTTGGGAATTTCCTGCTCGCATCCGGATCCACAGCTGCGTCCTTCAATCAGAGAAGCGCTGCAAGTTCTGATAAATCCCAGTGAACATTCATGTTGCTTCCTTCATCAAGGTCATTGGCTATTTATGTTGTTTTGCTACCCATAGCATCGTTTCATTCTCCTTCCACTGCTTCCCCTTCAAATGATGTCTGCCACGCTAAGTCAGCTTGTAGCAGTACTGGAATAGTGTCAGTACAGGCTACACCTTAAAATATGGTAAAAAGATATGAAACCCATAATAGATGTATGATAATGATGTGAGTTTCACAAACAACATCTATACTATAGCATCATATAGGGAAGAGATGAGCTTTATGCTATTTTCTCAGTTTTCTGTAAGGAGGACATGAATGCTCAAATCTTGGCTAGTTTTGGTGCAGTGTTGTTCATGGTTCTAAATAGGCAAATATGTAGCGGTCAATAAATTTAACTACAAAGAGAAAAATATTTGGCTCCGAAAGAATGTGGAAGCTTTAATTTTTCCCTAACATATTTATATACAGTGTAAAAGCCAAAAAAAATGGAAAACTCATTTCCAGATCCATTAAACCTCAAAGCTATTTTGCCTCACTTTGAGTGTACAAAAATATTATTTCCAGTTTCATAAACCCTTAATTTCTCTACGCATAAGCTACATTTAAAGATCCATTAAGCTCGTGAGAGATTTTATATTTAATACCTTTGCATTGAGGAGTTTTTACGTTCTACAGTTTGATTGTGTATACTACAAATTTTGCAGTTATATATTAACATCGTAATTATTTGCACAAATTTTGATCTCCCAATTTGAATCGTTGTTGTCCGAAGTGTATGCATAGAAACAATGCATTCAAGATCTCTTCATACCCTTTAACCTTGTGATGTTTCCATTTCCTGACTGTTTAAGCCTTTTCACACATCTTCAAACCTTGTGAGATTTCTATTTCGGATCGATTCATATCATGGTGAGATTTATGCTTGTTTTAATATCTAATAAATTTTCTAGATGTGCTCATTTTCAGATTTTTTATCTTCGACTTTAAAATGGTATCATCAGTGTATGTCTGGAATGGAATATGCTTATTATTCATGAAGGTAAGTCTTGAACTTGCTGAGATGTCATGTAATTCAATTAGAATGAGCTGAGAGCACATTTTGACTATACAATTTGTTTATGCGATGTCATCAGTGGATCATGCATGACTGGGGTGACGAGGACTGTATCAAGATACTGAAGAGATACAGGAAGGCGATCCTCGAGATGGGGAAGCTCATTATTATTGATGTAGTGGCGTTGGACTCTAATCACAGAGGCGGTGATAATAATAATGGTGGCCACAAAGAGAAGTTGGTTCTGGATCCTAATTTAGTTATAGTATTTGATCTAGTAATGGTGGTGCACTGCTCTGGTGGGAAGGAAAGAACAAAGAAAGAATGGAAGAATATTTTATTAGAAGGTGGATTCGTTCGATATAAAATAATCACCATTCCTGATTTCCAGTCTATGATTTAAGCATTTCCTTCTTGATTATCTGCTCTTTATGGGCTCATTTTTAGTATTTACAGTGTCAAAATGCAATTAAATTATTGTATTTACAAAATAAATGAAGATTTATCAAGCCCTTATGGAGACATGAAACATCTATAGCTAGTGATTTTCTTTAGTCTTACCTGGCACTTCTGAGAAGACAATGCATTAACGGGTCATGGGACGCTTCTCATCTCCTTCTGAGACATGGAGGATCCGTAGACAGTGTTGTCCTTTCGTCTTACCTCTGAGTAGATAATGTATTAATGGTCAGGGGGTTTTGTGGGTTTTGTTTTTTATGGTTTTGTTATGGCTCATGAATGTATGTGTTTATGGATTGAAATTTAAGGAAAATATGGGTCTACTGTAGCATATGAATGGGATGCATCCAAGCATTGAAATTTCAGAAGTTGGGTTTATTGTGCATATGAAATGGAATGTGTTCATGCTTTTGAAATTTTACTCAGAGAAAAGAAAAGATGGATTTGGTATTGCATATGAATGAGATGTATTCTTCGTATATGCTTGGCCATCTTTAGAGGTTTCTTGATTTTGGGTAATTAACTTAACCTCTTGATTTTGGGTAATTAACTTACTCTAAAATGAAATAAGACATTCAATGTGTTCCTTGTAATATAGATATAAACAAAACATCTAAAAAAAAGTAATTGCACAATGATCGAGTACGAGAAAACAAGGTTTTCCACAAACCAATTAGTTCTTCTAGAAAAATTCAACAATTCCAATTTAATAATCCTATCGGCCTCTCTTTGTACCTTTTGGGACAATTGCTAGTTTACTATGTGGTCCTAAACTTTTACAAGTAAATTTACAACCATTTTTCTTTTACTCTGTTTTTTTCTTTTTTCTACGGTATGCCGTTGAGAAAGCTTATCTTAGTTATAAAGCTTATCTTAGTTATAAGAAGAGTTTCGGGGTAAATCACATAAAGAAATACTTTTGCCGACGCGTTTCGAACCAACTAGTGTGGTTCATCGTCAGGACAAGTTGAAGAGACACATCTAGTTTAGCGCTTTAAATAGTGCAAGCAGAGATTCCAACAGCTACAACCAATTAACGTCTAATTTAAACCCAAGGACCTTGATAAATTATTATTATTCTTATTGTCATTATTATTCCCGATATTTACTATTTTATTAGCTGAAATAAGAAGAATAAGGTAAAAAATAAAATAAAATACTAGTTTATTTATTTAAATTCTTAAAAATAATTATATTTTATTGTATTAGGATAAATTAGGTAAATAATTACCATATTTACTTAAAGTTGGTTTAAAAATTAGTTTATTACATTATTTAATAATTATTATATATATGCATATATATATAACTACATTCAATGAAAAAGAGTTAGTATCCAAGAATAATAAAATATTAATCTATAATAATGTATAAAACTAATATACAATATCTAAACCCTAATATATATTAAACCATAACTGATAAATGACCCTTATATATTAATATCCATAATATAATAATATATATATATATATTATATAGATATAATTATATATATATATATATATATATTTTATCTCTTAAAATATAAACTAGCATACCCATATATCTATAACACTTAACATTACTTAATATTTTTACTTGTAATTAATGAATATTAGGTGTTAAGATTATATTGGGTATGCTAGTATATATTTAAGAGATTAACTTATATAGTATATATTTATTATTATTATGGATATTAATATATGAGGGTTATTTATCATTTATTGTTTACTATATATTAGGGTTTAGATATTATATATTAGTATTATACATTATTATATATTAATATTTTATTATTCTTCATTTTTACTTATGTAGTTATATTTATATGTGCATATATAATAATTAATAAATAATGTAATAAGCTAATCTTACCTTAGGTAAGTATGGTATTTACCTAGTTTATCTTGGTCCCTTAAATATAAGTAAAATATTTAGTAATATTAGGTGTTAAGATTACATTGGGTATGCTAGTTTATATTTAAGAGATTAACTTACATAGTTTATATATATTATTATTATGGATGTTAATATATAAAGGTCATTTATCTTTTATGGTTTAATATATATTAGGATTTAGTTATTGTATATTAGTTTTATACATTATTATAGATTAATATTTTATTATTCTTGGATACCAACTCTTTTTCATTGAATGTAGTTATATATATATGCATATATATAATAATTATTAAATAATGTAATAAACTAATTTTTAAACCAACTTTAAGTAAATATGGTAATTATTTACCTAATTTATCCTAATACCATAAATATAATAGGAAATATTAAAGATAAAGATAGTTATATATAATTATTTTTAAGAATTTAAATAAATAAACTAGTATTTTATTTTATTTTTTACCTTATTCTTCTTATTTCCGCTAATAAAATAGTAAATATCAGGAATAATAATGACAATAAGAATAATAATAATTTATCAAGGTCCTTGGGTTTAAATTAGACGTTAATCTCTTGTAGCTGTTGGAATCTCTCGTTGCACTATTTAAAGGGCTAAACTAGATCTGTCTCTTCAACTTGTCCTGACGATGAACCACACTAATTGGTTCGAAACACGTCGGCAAAAATATTTCTTTATATGATTTACGCCGAAACTCTTCTTATAACTATAATGTATCACAGAAGTCTCAATTCTACAAAGCTTATCTCATCACAACTAATTTCGACCCAAAATCCTTTCTTTTTCCATTCCATTCGTTTTTATAACACTTTAATCCCCTGTGCCACAGCTCTTTTTGGCTTGTCTTCTCGGAAAAAAATCCTCCCTTATCTCTTAGTCATTTTTTCCATAGTTACCAGGTTCCAAAATTTAGGAATACGATTAGATTTGGGCATAATAGCTTAATTTTAGTACGGAATGGAAATTTCATGTTTATGAACTCAGTTCGAGTCTTTTTGTCTGGTCTACTGAAAAAAAATTCTCTCTCATCTCTTGTCATTTTTTCGATAGTTACCAAGTTCGGCAGGCGAAGATATTCCAAAATTTGGGGATACGATTAGATTCGGGCATGATACGTAGTCACCAAGTTCAGCGGTCGAAAAAATTCCAAAATTTAGAGATACGATTAGATTCGGGCATAATTCGTTAATTTTAGCACAGAACGGAAATTTTGTGTTTGTGACCTCATTTCAAGTTATCGGCTTGTTTCTCTGGTACCTTTTTTTTATACAGCCGCATTTTAAATTGCCCGATGCCATTCTGAGCAATGAGGCTCAACATAAAGAATAATACTTTGAAACAATTTCTGAATCTAGTTTACAACATCAATTCAAGCAATGACATTCAACATAGTGCATAAGCTATGTAACAACTTTTGAATCTGGTTTAGGGTATCATTTCAAGTTGACAATTCATGTGTTTTTCTGCCAATGAGGCTAAGTAAAAGGCACAACGCTCAGAAACAACTTCTGAATCTCCTCTGACCAATGAGAAAGCAGCCAGGGTAGAAAGAATAGATCGATAGAAACATTCATTCCATTCCATTCATCAACTTTTGTTTCAAAATGTCTGAAAAGACCTTTACAATTTTTTGTTTATCCAAAATTCTATATTAGAAAGTATAAAAAAAAATAATTTATATTAGAAAGTATGAGAAAAAAAATTGTCATTTACATATAAAAGAAATGTTATAGCAATTTTATATTTAAAAAATTACAAATTTTTGTCCGTCCCAAAATCTATATTAGAAAGTAATTTAAGCATAAAAAACAGTAATTTAAGAATACAATTTATATCCAACAAATTACAGTTAGAAAAAATAATAAGTTTCTCTTTAAAAAAATGTAACTTGCTTATTAAAATATTACAGAGAGGAGTGAGTTTTATATTTAAAAAATTGTAAAAACTTGAAAATATTTGTAATATTTATTTAATTCGATTGGATGATAGCTATTAGCGAGTCGGAGAATAGAGATTATCTAATACTCCTTTATTACAAAAGGAGGAAAGATGGTCTAGGATTTAGTTAAAGAGGTTTATTTTAATGGGATATAAGTATTATTTACATGTTTTAATTTATAATATTAATAAATTTGATTGATTTTTTTTCCATTGTCATTTTAAATAGGCGGAAAAAAATTTACTCTTCTAAATAAGTAAACAAAGGTTTCCTCTTAATCTATCTAATAAAATTTAAAAACAAAAACTAAAAACTATATTAGAATAATTTTAATAAAATGTGTATTCTCTAAATTTTCCTTATGTAGTCCATTTTTTTTGGAATCTATTTAGAATTTTTATTCAAATTCGAATCTGATAACTATGATTTTTTTTTTTTATGTTTTACCAGTTTCTAATTTCTAAATATTGTTTGATTTTTAGTGTTGCATACACTTACTATGTTTTACCCCCTTCTATTCTCTAAATATTGCTCGATTTTTTTAGTGCTGCAGACTCTTCATCGGGTTTCCTGCTTAAGTCTATACTCTCGTATTCTTGTTGCCAGTTTTTTTCATCCCATCAGACCCCAATATGCTTACTTCTCTTTCTTCTTATTCTCTATATATATCTCACAAACGTTTATGCGCTGCCCCCAACGTCTACTCGACTTACTCCTGGTCAGTGAAAAAGGCTCTGCTAAACATTTTCATTTACTCAAGAAGTAATCCCACACTTCTCTTAAATAGATTGAAAATTTATAAAATTTTCAATAAATGGGGTGGCTATGGCCATATTCGCTCACGAGATCTTTTTCTTTTGCTTTGAATAAATTTCAATGCGGTTATACGCATTTTCGCTAATGCACGGCCTTTTTAATATACTTTTCACAGCACAAAGATCTTCATAATTAATATATATTACGTATGTAGGTATTCCTCTTTTGTCCAATGCCTCACATTTGATTCATAGCTTTTCTAGAATTACTTGCGAATCCCATATCTACATGATTTAAGAAATAGTATCATCAATCGATTAGTCCATTAAAGCTTAAATTCGTCATGCTAATTCAATCGTGTTGTATTTAATGAATTCAATCGTGTTGTATTTAATGATTGGCCCTCATTTTATTGAAATGAAGAGAGGAGAATATTATTATCAGAGAGATACCGCACAAGAAAAAATTTAAACTAGAAAAGCAACAATTTCATAGGGTTTTCTTTTTAACTACAAACCCTTTGAGGCAAACAAAAAGGAATGCAGAACTTTAGAATTAGGATTTTAAAGAGAGCCACGAGAGATTTGTTTTGGGTATCGTATGTGTTTAACACGTCAAAACAGGATCAAATTGTGTGTGAAATAGTGTATCTATCACAATTATTGTGACTGTCTTTTTTTTTTTTATCTTATACAGGTTGAGTGAGTTTAATAGTTAAGAATATGTGTTTTTTTCTAAGAGGTTACAGGTTCAAAACCGTAGGGGTAGAGTATGTATGCCTTCCTAAATTCAACAGTCAAATCGCTAAGGGGAGGTAGGTTCTTTGTCTCACAAACAAGGGGTCACATACACCAATTTGGTATTGCTTCATTGTGACCTTAAAAATGGATAATAATAAATAATACTCATTGTCTCACAAACAAGTGAGTTACACACACCAATTTGGTGTCTCGCTTGGCTGTGATCTTAAAAATAGATAATAATAAATAATAATAATGTATCATGTGTCCGAATTTCTATGATTATAGCTTTGGGGGAGTTATAGTTTACTCAAAATTGGGAATAACTATTACGATTACAATGATTAACATGTTTACTCGTTGTCTCACAAACAAGTGAATCACACACACCAATTTGGTATCTGGCTTGGATGTGATCTTAAAAATAGATAATAATAAATAATAATAATGTATCCTATGTCCGAATTTCTATGATTATAGCTTTGGGGGAGTTATAGTTTACTCAAAATTGGGAATAACTATTACGATTAGGATGATTAACATGTTTTTATGAATCACCTGAAAGTTAATTGATTATAGCTTTGGGGGAGTTATAGTTTACTCAAAATTGTGAAAGATAATTAATTATAGTTTTGGGGGAGTTATAGTTTACTCAAAATTGTGATAAATATTACCATGATGATGATTAACATGCTTTTATGAATTACTTTAAAGTAAAAAGGAGGTGGGTTTTTTGTCCCACAAACAAAGGGTCACATACACTAATTTGGTGTTTGGTTTTCTTGTCCCACAAACAAAGGGTTACATACACCAATTTGGTGTCTTGCTTGAGTGTAATCTTAAAAATAGATAATAATAAATAATACTAGTTGTTCCACAAACAAAAAAGTCACACATACCAATTTGACGTGTCTTGCTTGAGTGTAATCTTAAAAATAGATAATAATAAATAATACTCGTTGTTCCACAAACAAAAAAGTCACACATACCAATTTGATGTGTGGCCTGGCTGTGATCTTACAAATAGGTAATAATAAATAATAATAATGTACCGTGTGTCTTAATTACTATGATTATAGTTTTGAGAGAATTATAGTTTATTCAAAATTGAAAATAACTATTACAATTACCATAATTAACATGTTTTTATAAATCACATAAAAGTTAATTGATTATAGCTTTGGAGGAATTATAGTTTACTCAAAATTGGGAATAACTATTACGATGATGATGATTAACATGTCTTTATGAATGACTTGGAAGGAAATTGAACGTTGATATTCAAAGATTTTATTTTATCTTTACGAATATTACAAAATTTATAATTTTTCAATCTATTTAACAGAGACTCGAGTCTATATGGCAAGCTGATTGGGTAACTTCTAGCTTTCCTGCAAACTAGGACATCCTTCACTGGGATTTGAATCACAATTTGGTTAGATTTATCGTTAAAACTTATCGGATTTGAATCACAATTTGGTTAGATTTATCTTTAAAACGTATCGATATTGTACTCTTAAACGAGTCTATATTTTAAGCTGATTGGGTATGAACAACTTTAATCTTTCCTTCCCAGCAGGACATCCTTCGACCCAAGAGGAAGGTGGATTTCAACTAAATTTAAATCTTTGACGCCCAGATTGTCTCTTTAGTTATCAAAGGTCCGTACGTAAGCTAGTCATCTAAAAGTATAAATCCCACAGCTTGTGGACGTCCTGTATCACTGGTCGTTGACGGAGGGATTCTGCACTACTGCTGTCACTGTCTTCTGGCACAGACCATTTCTTTTAAATGGTAACGTTATGTTATAAATCTATTTAGAGAACTGACCTGCAACAGGGTGACTGCATCTTCATTAGCGGCTTACTAAAGGAGACTTGTGGCGTGCTGTGTTGCTTGCTATAGCAGAATGTGGATACATGATGAAAATAGCGGAGAAAAGCGACATGTACAGCTACGGCGTGGTTTTACTGGAAGTGTTAACAGGAAAACAGGCGATCGATCCTCCTCTGCGCGAAGGCATGCATCTGGTCGATTGGGTACGTGAAACTCTGGTGAAGAAAAAAGATTCAGTAGAAGTGTTGGATCCTCGACTTCAAGGGCGAACCGATCAACATATTCAAGAGATGTTACAGGGGCTGGGAGTAGCTCTCCTGTGCGTCAACCCCAATACAGAAGAACGACCAACCATGAAGGACGTCGCCGCATTGCTCAAGGAAATCAAACACGAATTCGATCAGGACTCCGCCGATTCCAAGGTCGATCTCCTCATCAAGCATTCGCCCGCCGACTCCAAACGTTGTAACACCGCTGCCACCGAGGTGGCGGAGCACGACGATGAAGCGCCGTGTAAGATTTTGAGATACAAGGATCTAGATATGCAAAACAATAAACAAGCTTGCAAGAGAAGGAAGGAAGCAAGCAAGAATTGAGAAAAGAATGAAAATCCTCATTGATTCTACAATATTGGTTTAGAATATATACATAAAAGCAACTAAGTTAAGCTTAGTTGTGCATGCAATAACTAAAGCTAACTAAAGCTTGTACATGCAATTACTAAAGCTAACTAAAGCTTAGTTGTACATGCAATAACTAAAGCTAACTAAAGCTAATGTGTACATGTGCCACATGCAAGCAATAAGTTAACTGGAGCTAATCTAGGTGCATGTACACCAACACAACTGGTCTAAGTGCATGTATGTGCATGTACACATGCACAGCTAGTCTAAGTGCATGTACACCAACACCCCCCCTTAAGCATAACTTAGGTGAGTGTGATGCAAAATGAATGAGTCCCGGCAACACGGCCATTTTAGGTACCCATATACAATGCATAAAAAGGTAGGAAAGAAAACCCAGTGGGAAGAAAACCCCCCCTCAAAAATATAATGCAAAAGTAGAGAAAAGACAACTGCTAGGCAGTCGTGTCCTTCACCCCGAGACGATCTCGCAGGAATCGAAACTTTTGCTCAGTGAAAGTCTTGGTGAAGATGTCAGCAATCTGCTCGAAACTAGGACAATACTGAAGATCGATGATCCCATCATGAATGAGTTCTCTAATGAAATGCATGTGGATCTCGATGTGTTTGGTACGCTGCCGCTGCACTGGATCTCTGCAAAACTTTAGCGTACTTTGATTATCGCACCAGATGACAGTTGGATGATGGACACTAATCCCAAGCTCAGATAGGAAATGTTGTAACCAAATTGCCTGAATAGTGGCATTGATTGCTCCTCTATACTCGGCCTCTGCTGATGATAAAGCAATGGCATCCTGCTTCTTACTTGACCAACAAATTGGGCCGGATCCCAAACTAAGTACATAACCGGAAGTAGACTTGCGATCAATGGTGTCGTCAGCCCAGTCTGAATCTGTGAACCCAATGAGATTCAAAGAACAATTGGCTGCATAATGAATCCCATAGGTGATTGTCCCCTGGACATATCGAAGGATGCGCTTTGCAGCGTTCCAGTGTAACTCATGTGGCTCCTGCATGTATCTGGAAACTACTCCGACATCATAGGAGAGATCAGGACGGGAGTGAGTGAGATAAAGAAGACTTCCCACAAGCTGGCGATACAATGTGCAATCAACCA